>VZRV01004585.1:858935-878488 GCA_013398115.1 Falcunculus frontatus | reverse complement strand
GAGGCGCATGCGCGGGATGCGGGCGGCGGCGCGCGGCGTGGCGGGGGCTGTAGGCCGGGAAGCGCGGCCGGGCGGGCGTGGAGAGGCACCGGGATGGCCCTGCTCACCACAGACACGGGCTGCGGGGACACGCACCCAATAGCCCAAACTGTGATCTCAGGAAGCTGTCACAGAATCACAGAATCAATTAGATTGGAAAAGCCCCCTGAGATCATGGAGTCCAGCCTCTGACCGAACACCACCTTGTCAACCAGAGCATGGCACTGAGTGCCACGTCCAGTGTTTCCTTAAACACCTCCAGGGACGGTGACTCCACCACCCTGTCTAATCACCCATTGTGTGAAATTCCTCCTAATGTCCAACCTGAACCTCCCCCGGTGCAGCTTAAGGCTATGCCTTGTCCTGTCGCTGGTTGCCTGGGAGAAGAGGCTGACCCCCACCTGGCTACAAACCTACTTCCAGGTAGTTGTAGAGTGACAACTTCCCTAAACGTTCTTCTCTCCAGGCTAAATAACACCAGCTCCCTCAGATGCTCCTCATCAGACTTGTGCTCCAGACTCTTCACCAGCTTCGCTGCCCCTCTCTGGACTTGCTCCAGCATCTCAATGTCCTTTCTGAACCGAGGGGCCCAGAACTGGACACAGTACTCAAGGTGTGGCCTCATCAGTGCTGAGAACAGGGGGAGAATCAAGAGCTGTACAGCTGAAGCACTGCTTGGTGACCTCCTCCCAACAGGCAAGCAGAGGGGAGAATTAATCTCTGGCTGGTGCCACTGCCAACTCTGTGGGAAAGTAGAAGTCTCTGAAAGGATTTGCCCATTATGCCAGTTTTCTAGGAGGATGACATTTCCTCCGTACCAGTTACTCTTTTTAAAATTTCCAGGAAAACAAGTCCAACAGCTCACTGCTGGCAGCCTCTTCCTGACAAAGATTTATTTCCACTGATGAGAAAAGATACATTAGCTGTTCCTTCTCTCCACACAGGGTTGGTTGGGGTTTTTTTAAGGAGGAAAGAGGACCAAAGAAGGAGGACTTACGCATCTGTCTGTTTTCTTTCTTGGCTATCCGTTTGAGTAATAGCCTGAAAATTATGAGGGTTCAATTAGAGTCATCCTTTTCAAACAGATGGCTAATTAAATGTTAATAGCACAAGCAAGCAAAATGTTTAAACACCATCAAACTTACGATGTTTGAGACGTTTTGAATGCCATATTCTAGGGGCAAGGTAAAGCCAGAGCAATCTTGATGGAAGATCACAGCCTGAAGCTTCCCACTGCTCTGACTACTTAATAAAGACAAGCCTTATTAAAACATACAGTATTTTTAAATCCTCTTTCAACAAGGATGGCCTGAAGGACAGCAGGTAGCTTCTGTCAGTTAGTTCTGCTTTGCTTAATTCTCTTCAGCAACCACACTTCAAAAATCATCAAGTAATCCTTATGAGGTCATCTCTCAGAGTCTGAATAAATAACAGAAGCAAGAGGGAGCTTTTTTATTGCACTGAAGCAGAGGAAATGCTCTGTGATGTAATAACACTGGAAGAAGAGGTAAGGGAATTATTCCAGTTTAAATCAAAGGGAGAAGAGTTTGATCCAGTACTGAATGTCCAGTAAAGCACAGACATTACAAAACAGATCATTCATGTCAGAAATAAACCCGAAGCTCTTGAATTTCTCTAGCATTCAGTGAATTTCCATTATCTTTTTTCTTTCCTTATCAGACAAAACTTGTAGTAGAGAACAACTCTGACATGCCAGAGTCCACCTGCCATTCAATATCAAGGACCTACAGCCAAGGACCACAATCACAGCCAAAACACAATGACTGGTTTCTTACCCACACCTGTAAATATGATTTTCAGAAGCTACAGAGCTACAGCTACAGTATTAAACTAGGAAAGGAACACTGAAGGAACATCTGTTTGATGAGCCAAGAAGTTCCACAGCTTCTCTGTCTCATTATTTCTAGTATTTTGGCCTGTTTGCTCCCCAAGTCACAATACTCTGAAAACCAGGACAAACTTTTATCAACTTTTGAGACACCTGTGGAGAAAGTTTCAGGGCATGGAAAGAAAGATGAAAATGGGAGTGGGCTCAGCTCCCCTTACCTCTGCTCTTCAACAAGTCAGTCCTACACGAATGTCAGGCAGCACTTGGCATTACTCTTTAAGAGCTGACAGTGCTCTGTAAGGGGCCAATGAAAGGTGCTGTGATAAAGTTACCTTGTCACAATTGAGCGTTTCTCAGTAACTCAGCACACTACAAATGGAGGCTTGACCAAACAGCAGACAAAGAACGAAAAGCCCATCTGGAATCAAGGTGGCTGTAAGCTCTAAGCTCTGGGGGTTAAACGTACTGTAGAGAACCAAAATAACACGACACAGTAAATAGACCTGGGTCAATAAGGCTTTTATTATCTTCCTGTACCCACGCACATTTGCAGACTATACCTAAAGTGCCAGTTCAATTTTCCCACCCATCTTGCTTTGGTATGGAATCAGCACCGGTCGAACCTCCTCCTTCAGGAACTTTGCCACCTGTTCAAGATGAGAAAAATAATATTAGGAAAAGGGCTTGCCTCCTCCTCCCCACTTAGACCTGCTTGTCTCACTGGGGTCTCTCTTTCACAAAGACACCCAACAGTCTGATATGGCCAGGGTCAAAAGTGTGAAGCCACAGGGAAGAAAGACAAGAAAGCCAAGGAAATCAAAAGAGAGAAATGTGTCTTCCTTAGTAGTATGGCCAGTTATATAAGATGTACACTTTATAGCATTCAAAAAGGATACAGGAATTAACTACACATTGTGTTACAACCGACAGCCTCTTCCCACTACTTTACCTGTTGAGGAGCACGTCCAGTGAAGGAGGAGGGATCCAACAGGCTTTCAAGTTGTTTATGGATAGGGCTGAAATAAGGATCAGCACGAACACGGTCAATGAAGTCATTATCACCCCCTTCCTGTTTCACAACAGCTGCTGCTTGCTGAGAGAGAACACGAATCTTCTCATGGCAATCCTGCAGGTACAGGGGGAAGAAGATGGGAGAAGAAAAGTCATTCCATTGCTACTGACAGCACATGTTCATCTCACCAACTTGCATGGGAGGGAAAAATATTGAAGTGTATTGCCCTGGACAGTGCAAAAAGAAGACACAGTTTGGGACTGCAGTCTCACATGCCACTACATTAAAACAAGATTTTCTTCATACTTTCACATCTGCCCTTTGAAGCTAAAACAGTCCGAATGTCACATATGGAATCATTTACACTTCTTCAAATTTTCCAAATACTCTGAGTCACTACAGGGTTTTTTTCTCAACTGTAAATCATGTAAAACCTCTACAAATTTGAAAAAGAGAAAAGAATCTGTCCAACTTAAGAAGCAGTGAGACTTTGCAAACCATGGCTTACATAAGGACATACTGAGGAAGAAAAATCCATTCCTTTGGAATCAATTGCTAAGAACAAGGGAACCCAAATGTAGTCAGGTACCACCTGCAAAATCAGATATTCCCATGCTGGTCCTAAAATACAGCCATGTGGTTGCATTTACAGCTATGCAAGAATCTTCTCCTTAAATGTATTATCCTTGATCTACAATTAGGACAAAAATTATCCTATTTCCTCCATCCAAATGTCATTTGGCTTCAGCACTGCCCTGCCTCAGGTGAACAGATCTATCTTCTGGATGTTTAGGGAAGGGACCTGTATAATAGTGAGGAAGTGAGTTTCTGTGCTATGAGGTGGGAAAGCCTAGAAAACGTGCCGTTCCAAAGTTCCCAGCACAGGAAAACAGAACATACGAATGTGAATATGGATACCTTCTACAAACGTGCTAAACCCCATAGGTGTGTAATTAAGCAGCACCAGAAAGAAGGCAGGTCAACAAGAGACACGAATCACAGAAGGTGATTCACAGGATGTGACCCTTAATGCATTTAGTCAGGAAGCTTACTCACTGACCCACTGACATCAGAGACAAAGGGGAAAAAAAAAAAGGAAAAAAGGATGTTTCCTGACTAGTATAGTGGGTGATTTGCCACAAGTGCTTCAGAAAACTAGAACTATTCTGCTCAAAGCTTCTATCAAACCCTTTTGTTATTCTTGCAAGTTTAACTTCTGTCCTTCTGTCCTTGATGTGGAAATAATAATAGAAAGAAAAATCACTATCTAAAAGGTAAGTGAAAATAAGGTGTTTTATTAAGATGGAAATTTGATTATCAATTTTGACCTGAATTGTGAAATTAAATGATAAGGAAATATAATCTAATTGTGTCTGGGTTTATTTACTAAGGAAAGTATTTAATTACGATTTGCTTGAACACAGGAAGCTGAATGAAGGACTATAAACAAAATGGTTAATATACTATATCGAGTTGAGGAAGAATGACACATGAATGAGTGGTTCAGAATGGTCTTACTTGCTTTTTTGTTAACAGCACTGATTCATCCTCTTCTAATTTATAAGGTAGCCAACTGCCAACATGTTCCATTTAAAGAAGCCTGGCCTGTGTTCCAAATTCCATCAAACACTTAAAAAAGGAAAATGCCTACTAGTATCAAATATAAAAATAGGTCTCCCTCTTCTCCAGCACAGCCAGCCAGATCAGCTCAAACATACAGTGTTCCTAACAGAAAATAGGGATCTCCACAAGTGCTCTCCCATCAGAGAGCAGAGCCTGGCTTTGCAGCAGCAGTGTAATTATAATAACTCCATGGGAACAGGTGAAGAGCAGAGAAAGGTGAGGTAGGACAAGAGCCCAGATACATTTGTTTCTCTGGAGACAAACACCAGGCCGTGAACAAAGGTATTTTGGACACTTCATTTGTACCTGACGATTGCCCCCAGCCTTCACCATTGCCATGATTATATTCTCTGTGGCCATGAATGGCAGCTCCTGCCGGATCCTTCTCTCAATCACCTTAAACACAAAAAAAGAAAAACCCAGGAAAAAAGAAACAGCATTACAGAAAGCCTATAGACAATTGAAAACTTTGCAGTGAAGTTTTTTTTTCCTCTCCCCTTGAATCTCTAGGACTGGACAATAGTCACAGAACCACAGAAAAGTTTGGGTTGGAAGGGACCTTTAAAGGCCATCTAGTCCAACCCCTCTGCAATGAGCAGGGACATCCTCAACTAGATTAGGTTGCTCAGAGCCCTGTCCAACCTGACTGAGAATGTTTCCAGGGATGGGGCATCCACCGCCTTTCTGGGCAACCTATTCTAGTGTTTCACCACCCTCTTTGTAATAAAAATTCTTTTCTATATCATCTAAGTTGTTTCTCTGTCAGTTTAAAACTGTTACCCCTTGTCCTATTATAACAGGCCCTGATAAAAAGTTTGTCCCCACGATGCAAAGACAAATTCTCATTTTGAACTTAGCTCTGGAAATCCAGATATTTTAGCTGATAATACTTAGAAGCCATATCTTGTAAGAGACATTACTTTGGAAAAGATGTACAATATGTTTTTTTTAACCTGTAGTAAGTTACAGGACTGGATGAGATCTGTCTAGACAGCATATTTTGCTACTAAGTTCTACAGATCCATTCTGTAATTCAGGAAAGAATATCCTTAATGAGAAGTTTTGTATTTACTCTTTTATTGACCTCACAAGAGACCTTTCATGTACGTCCTACAACAGTGAGAATATGGCAAGAATAGAGCAAAATTCAGAAACCATTTGAACTAACAGGTAAAAATGCAATCCTTGGAGTGGGAGCATTTTTATACACTTTGGCATAGTTGTAGCATTACCAAGGCAGTCCATTATCTCCTGCTTTACCTTTGGATACACCACGAGTCCCTCGGAGACATTCTGCAGCGTACTCAGAATGATGTCAGCTGTGAGGAAAGCCTCAGCCAGACACACGCGCCTACGAAACACACACACCCAGAGCCCTAGTCAGCAACAAAGGCCGTGTTTCAGTCCACCTCAGATCCTTCAGTTTCTGTAAATAATGCTGTAAATAGCCTTATTGTGGCCTAATGCTGGAGCTGTTCTCTTTTTTTTCTTTTTGGTTAGTAGAGAGGGAGAGAGAAAAGAGTGAAGGCACACATAGAAAGCTCCAAGATAATTCTGTGATTACACAGACAGGAAACAGGGCAGCAACCTACAGTATCTTCCCCTGTGTGTTCTGTTGAACTGTCTACTACTGATCCTACCCTGCAGGAGTAAGACATGCTGCATGCTCTTGCTGTGCCTGGCTGTGCTCAGTGGGGAACTTCCAAAGGGATCCATTCATTTGGTGAGGGCTTCCTCCAAGAAACCAGCTGCTGGTCACAAAGGAGGCTCCTGACAAAAAGGAGAGGAGGGAAACAAGAGGAGTAGTGGGGACTGAGCTGTATCAGGCAAAATGCTCTGTGTGACAGTGCAGCAAAGACAGCATCATCCATCTGTGACAGCATGGCCTGGCCCATTCTAAACTGTGATCTTATAAAATATCCTAGTTCTTGAACCTTGTGCTACATCCAAGCCCTCCAATTCTATCACAGTGTCTTAAAACAGCTTTTCTGGACTGTAGATTGATTGAACTTTCTCTGGCTTGTTCTCCTTCCAAAACACTATAGCTTTAACAAGAAAAACCAAGGCACAGATTTTTATAGTTTGTTAATGAAGTGGACAAATGAGTCTTTCTATTAGATGAGATGAAAATAAAATTTTAAACATTCCACTACATCTCTCAACTCTTGGTAGCTATTGGGAAATAAACACACCATATCAAGCAGTATGTGATTTCTTAAATTTACATTGTTTTCTGCTGCCTATGCAGCTCTTTTTAAATGAGACTAGGAGCTGTGGAGTAAAGTCCCTTTGGGAAAAATCTTCTGTTTTTTAATGAAATTTTATGCAGGTATTATGTTTGTGGAGACATTTAAAAAATAACATTCTCATCAGCAATCTTAATGCTAATTTACAGCCAAAACTCCTGCTGTTCATTGTTTCACAGGTGCCATATCTTGGAAGTCTAGAGATTTCTAAGATTCTAAGAGATCAAATTCTGCAACAGAACATGACTTTGAAGCTAAAATGTTTCAAAGGTAGGTATGAGCTTTATACAGATTTAGTACTAAATAAAAGATGGAAGCATTGAATTTAATTGCTGTAATTTACTTGATGATAATTGTAGATAACTTCTGCTCAGCTCAAAATAGTTGTAATGAGGAATCATAAAACAAAGCAAAATTTGCTGAGCAATATCCTAAAGACCTGCACAAAATTTCATGAAACATTTTTATAAAAAGTAGAGTAATTGTGCTCTTTCTCTAGGATCTGAACTACTTCTTGTAAAGAACAACAGTTTTCAAAATTAAGATATGTTTGTTTAGATTATTTGGAGGGTTAAGGTATTGAACTATTCTTTAAGAAGCCAAAAAAAGCAGGGTCAAAAAACCACATTCAAAACAAGGAGGAAAATTTGAGAAATGTGAGTACTGTAATACTATGCTTTTGAAACAGGAAGACTGTGAAAGCAATTTATTACCCTGGCTTCTGTATCTCTCCCTTTCATGCCAGTTTACTTAGCAGAAGATCTTGACATTAAAAAAAACCTAAAAGTTTTTATCAGATGTTACAGAGCAAACCAGTTTGTAGTCTCTAGGTTCTATTGAGACCGCTTTTTGTCAAGGTGGTATCTTGTGGGTTTAGTTGAAAGGCAGTATTTTCTAAACAGAGCAAAGGACCTTTCTGCACAAGGCCATCTGCAATTGCTGCACTGCACAATCCAAACAGACCTGTTGGCACTGTCATCCAGCGTTCGCTCAAACCACTGCACGGCGGCTGTTTGGAGGGGATCCATCACCAGCGTCATCAGGTGCCGAGCGAGGCTGCAGCAGCGCTCCGAACGCATTGGGTTCCTCTTGTAAGGCATTGCACTTGAACCTGTCAAAGGAGGAAAAGGGATGCAAACAGGGCAACAGCAGGAGTGCATTCGAGAAGAAGAGATGAAGGTCCTCCCCCAGGAAAGAAAAATGTGTCAGGAATCATAGTTTTGACTAAAGCCTCAAAACGCAACCATTTTCTAAGGACAATATGTAATAACGAAAATGACACTGCCACTTTCCCCTTCAGACCAGAAACATCCAAATGTGGGCAGAGAAAAAATGAGAAGACATTTTTGCAATTCTGCAAAATGGAAGTACTACCACATAAAAAGGACAAATAGTCTTACTTTTTAATGGACTATTTAGCACCATCTCTCTAGGCTATCCATGGTAATCTTAGCGGTGTTTGAGCCTCCATCTGCTCAATAACACCATCCTTCAAAGTCAGAAAGTTAGACTGCTGCCTGTTGCTCTAGTGAATGGATATTAAAATCATCCACAGAATGTAGAATGGTACAAGTACTAGATAGGACTAAGGCTTAATTTGCTGATTCAATTCTATACAACTATTTAGGGGACCTGAACTTTCTTCCAGCCAAGAGCCAAAACACTACATTTCCTTTCCCCTTTCTAGCAATATCAGAATCACATCCTTGGTATTCTTCTGGCAAGGGTGAAAGGGTCCACCCTAGTTTCATTGTTCCTAATTTGTCTGCTTATATAGACCAAAATGCTGAGTCGAGCTGAAAACCTACTTTCCAGTCAGCTTCATGAGGACTGGAAAAGGTTAAGCACTCCTCACAGACCCGGGTCTTCCTCTCTAGGCAATGGGACATACATAGCTACTTCTGCTGTCCCCCCAAACACAGGAAGTGCACAAATACAAATCTGATTTTAATTACTTAATATCCAGAAACCTTTAGGTAAGGTGTTTTTTCTTTTTCCTTTTACCTGCCCCCCTTTCTTTTTGTTTTAAAAGGACCCAAACTACTGACAATGTCAACCCCAGTCAATTTAACGCAACTTCTGTCAGTGACATTTCTAAGTTTGTTTAAAAGGCCACACCAACATAAATGAAAAAACATATACACCAGTCCGGGAAATGTCTCTCATCCCTTACCAATCTGGTCTTTCTCAAAAGGCTCCTCTATCTCCTTCAGGTTGGCCAAAAGACGTATGTCTGTGCAAATCTAGAAGGAAAGCGTAAGAAGTTAACAAAACAGAAACAAACTGACACACACCAATATATCTTACTGTTAGTGCTCCTGGAGAATCTTTGCATCTATGTGCAAGAAGTCCACCGGGGGCAGTGAAAAAAATGACAAAAAAATTGACATTGCAATCATACTTCCTGGTCTAAAAATGCTTGTCAAGAAAACAAAGAAAACAGCATGCCCACTGTATTAGATGAGAACAGGACTCCAACAAGGGCAAATGTTTGCAGGGAATGGAAGACAGATCAGAAGAGAACGCTGAAAATGCATAACAAAATTACACAGTGATTTGCAAGCACATATAATGTGTGCTCACTGAACTGGGAAAAAACCAAAACAGAAGGAAATACCACAGATCACTTTAGCCCAGGAGGAGGAAGAGGGAGGGACCAGAAATAAATCAATGAAAAGAATCCACAAGGACAGAGAGAATAACACCATTATCAGAAAGGCAATTAACTAGGAGCAAATGGTGAAATTTAAAAACTCACACACCACTAGGAAAGACATTTACTCTAATGGGATCAATTTAGCATAGTTTAGACTAATATCTGGTGTGGGAGTTGTTAACCTATCTTAGAATCTGCTCAGTTAACTTGCTTTATTTGTCGCTGGTCTTAAGACCTTTGAGATTTGAGTACCCAGCGGTGAATTTACACGATCACAAAGAAGACAGCTGAACAAGGAACACCAATATTTCTTGAGAAGAGCATTCTGTACCACAAGCACCTTTTCTTCAAGATCTGAGACGTTTCTCCCTCTTCCCAATGTATACAAATAGGGTGCTCACCTTGTGTATAGAAGCCCCCAGACTGGCCAGCACAGCCAGGACTCCAATATCCACCTTGCGACTGTAGGTCTGCCCTGTGACCATGTAAGCCCTAGAAATAAGCACAGAAGTTGAGTGTTCCAGACAGATACAACAGTACTGCAAGACTTTGAGCAAGGAGTGACATGGCTCTTGAAGTAGAGGGCTGTCATTCTGCCCTGATGAAAACAACTTTGGATTCAGGCTGTCAATTTCTTGGGCAGCATGCAGATGGGAGAGAGGTACACAGAGGTAAAATGGACAGCTGTGCTTTGACAGGGAGACAAGTAGAAGTGGCCTATTTAGGCAGTGAAATTTCATGCAGAAAAATGCAACTGGGAATGGAAGACGGCAAGGGGGAATAAGTGAACAGCAGCACAGATGTCAGTTTGGCAACCAGGGGAATCTGGGCCAACACTACCAGCAGGAGTCAGACACTGCTAAGAATGCTTGTTACATACCGCTTAAATCCTGCCTTTGCAGTCACTAATCTGTCCAGTTCTTCAACCTTGGGGTGAAGCAAAAAACAAAACAGAGTTCAAAATACAACTCAGTAAGGTCAGCAAGAACAAAAACAATCCTTTGCTTTGCTCAGTTTACTGTCAAAAAATCTTTTACTTTCTGAGAAACATCCCTTCCCAAATGCTACTCACTTTCACACCGAGCCTTGTGTCAGTGACCCCCAGAGGGATCACGGTGCCCTTGTAAATTTATTGCCAGAATCTCAATGTTCCCTCAAAGAGAACAGCATTCCAGAATGGAAAATTGCCAAGACTGTAAGTCTGGACCCTGGGCTGTCTGACGTACTTTACTATGGTCTCCTTCAAAGAGCTGCAAGAAGCTGGCTTGAGTGCCAGTGGTGCCTTTTACACCCCGGAAGCGCAGGTCATCCCGAGCCCGCTCCAGGTTCTGTAGGTCCATGCACAAGTCCTGAATCCACAGGCAGCATCGTTTCCCCACAGTGGTGAGCTGGGCAGGTCTGAAAACAATCAAGAACACAACATGACTCATCGAGGATTTGCACAAGCATCACACTTCACTGCTGAGTCTGCCATTAAGACCTCCCTACAGATTCATCTCTCCTGACTCATTTGAGCAGAAATTAACAAGTTTTGGCTTAGGCAAAAGGATGTACCAAAGTCAGCAGTAAATGGTACTGAAGATGCAATCATTCCTTTCAGGAATTAGAGGGAATTACATTACCAGAAAACAGCAATTCTGTGTCCATGCGCCAGGCGGCGCCCCCTGCCGGCCTGCAAGGACTGTGACAAAATGCGGGTGCATCTGTCCCCCATCCCAATTTGCTCAGCCAAGGCACGGGGGGCACCCTGGCTGACTTACAGCACTGGTGTGATCTCCTCTGCACAGAAACATCTGCATTCACTTTGCGATTTTAAATGATTCCTCTCAGGAACCTTTCCTTCATATTTATAAAACTGTGTTCCTCAGCCTCTGGGCAAACACACTTCAACAATGCTGTCAGCCGACACTTCTTCTAAGACCTCTACCTTGGAGTAAGTAACTGCAAGCTTCAGCTACACTTCACTCCCCCTGAAAATGCTTTGAGGTGAAAACACGGGTGCTACGCAGAACCCAGAAACTGAAATATTTCAAATTATCCACATGAACTCCAAAGAAAATCTCTATACTACTTTAAAAAAACATATGCATATGAACAAGGTGCTCCTGATTAAGCTCAGACATAAAAAGGAAGCTTGTAAGATCTGGAAGCAGGGACAGGTGATCCAGGAGGAATACAAAGACACAATTCCACACTGCAGGGATGGGGCAAGGGAAGCCAAAACCCACCTGGATGAATTTAGTGTGGGATGTGAAAGGCAACAAGACAGGCCTCTGCAAGTACCTATGCAGGAAAAGGGAAGGCTAGGAAAAACATGGACCTGATTGTAAATGGAGCAAAGGCCCTGCTAACAAATGATGCAGAAAAGGCTGAGGCATCAATTATGATTTCACCTTGTATACACTTCTTGAATACTCCTCTGTCCTCTTTGGGAAAGCCAAAATAAAACTAACACAGATACTCCCCTAAGAAGCTGGAGCTGATGGAACTGACACAGCATATACAGCAAGAAAATTAATCAGAGACCTATCTGATGCTTTCACTCTCCTTTGGGAGAAATGTTAAAGTGCCAGACTCCAAGTCTGACACGACCTGTGTGTAATTTCCCTGCCTCTGCTGTTCCTGTATCACTGGGGTAGAAGATCCAGGCTTACCTCATGGTATAGTTTAATGCTTCTGAAAACAGTCTTCATGAAGCAGGAGATTAAACTACCCCAAGAACAGAACCACCCAGATCCCACTGTCCTTTGACTCAGTATCTATAGTAACAAGCAGCCATTAGCAAAACTTTCTAGGCTGCAGTGGAAAATAACTTAGAGAACAACAAAGAAAACATGACTGGAAGACAGGCTTAGTCCAATTCCCATTCATGCTTTTTTGAAACAGCCCAGAATATGCACATCTGTGTTTGCCTGGAAGTCATCCTTTATGAAGCTGTACTGAATCAACTGCTGACAAAGCAAACAGTCCAATTTCCTGAGACAAGCCTGGAGTCGGGATTTTTCTGAACTACCAACTACCACTGGTCAGAGATGGGAAAAAGGATGACAAAAGAGCAGTAGCAGGTCAATTTAACCAAAGCACAGACAACAAAAAGCAAGCAAAGACTGATGGCTACTTACTGGTAGTGAGTGAAGCCCAAAGCAGGCATGTCAGCATACTTCTCAGCAAAGTCGGCCAGCCGGCTGATCACCCTTGCAAGCTGGTGGAAGCAGGAAGGACAGAAAAGAGGTGGAATGAGACAGAAAAAAACCCCTAACAACACAGAAGAAGTTAGCATGCTTAAGAACAACATTGCAAGAAAAAGGGGAGGGAAACAACCGTACAGGGAGGGACCTTGAGGGGCAACTGTGCAGCCCCCTCCAACTGTAGAATATGGTATGTTTCAGTTTTTCAGGGCATGCATGCAATTTCTGCTTGCTATGAAACTCAAACAAGAGCTAACACAAGTCATTGGACTTGAGCTCAAACTAGTCTAATCTTCATGCCCAACCCACTCCTGCAGTTGGTTCATCCTTGGGTATTTTCTCTATTCCTGGAACTGGTAAGAAATAAAGTTGGTTTGGGTATAATTGACACACGTACAGTCCAGGGCAAATTGGATGCCAACTCATTCAGGTCAGATAGACACCACTACACTACACTCCTGCTATATTTGACCTCAGAAAATTGTATCATATAGTTTCTTGAATGCTGACACACTCCTAGGAACATAGGTAAGGATAAGGCTAAGGTAATCCTGAAAGCAATACAGTTGCTTTCTGAAAATAGTACCTGTGGCACAGATAAAGAGCGGCTTACAATTCCCACTGTGAGCAAAAAAGCTCTGGGAAAAGACTTGGGAAAGGAAAGGAAGGAAACTGTTCACTTTTCTGAGAACAACCCAGACAGACAACTCCTCCTAGCTTCCCACAAAGGTTTAGGAAAATCCAAATTAAACATAGGCTATGCACAGGACATGAGTGCTCCCCAATTCTGAGACACTGCAGAACCACCTTCTCACCTTGGGTAGCAGCAGGTTAAACCCATCACGGAGGACAATCAGATCCTGAAAGAAGCAAAGAAAGGAACTTTGGGCCATGTCTAAAGGACCAGATGTAACCGTTTCTCTCAGAGAGGACACAGATTATGCTTCGTTGACTCAAAAGTCTCCTCTTAAAACAAATGCTTTGCTTTCCTTCTGGTAACAGAACTTGCACTGAACTTGCTTATGACAAAAATGCTGGATCCGCCATTGCTCCTTTTATACTGTCCATGGAAAGTCATAATGAGTGGTGGAAGACCTGTTTCCACCAAGTGCCTACGAATGATTATTTTGAGGTTCTCGGGACTGCCCATGGAATGACAGAATAAATCATACAGACCCAAGTGGAAAATACAGGCACTGTAGGCTAAAGACAGCATGAAGGTAAGTGGACTGATGAGGCACCAGTCATCTTTCTTTTGTGACTGAGGTACAGCTGGGTGCAAGTGTCACAAGGAAGGTGGTATTACCCAAAAGCTTACCAGGTTTGCAAAGGAGCAGAGAAAAAATAATCACGCAGCAGCTTCTCATGCGACAAAAGCAGCTGTGAAGTTGCAATGGCTTGAACAGTGGAACAACAAAATATACTGAGAAATGAGGCTTCAGTTTGCACTTTATTTTAGATGAGGCTTTTCACAAATATTTTAGACTTCTGTAGAATGGTAATACTTCCTTTTTCACTTAACATTGATCCCTTCTCTTGGCTGCTGAAAAGCTTGTTTTCCCCTAAATTATGCAGGGGTTCCATGAACAAATTGAAAGCTCATGGACCTTGTTTTGTAAGTCAGTGAACTCTTGTCCCAGTGGTATGGCTGATAAATCACACAGTTCACATGTTTCTTCATGTGTTTGCAACTCCCCTCTTATCTCCTTGAATATTTAACATGCAAAAGCAGAGGTTAGGGAACAGTTTCCAGGTAGATCTTGCTTCACATCAGAAGAAAGAAGGCAAGTGGAGCTTGCCTTCCTAGGGTAGCCAGGTTAAAGAACTGAATTAAATTCAAAAGTAAAATTAACAATAATTAACAATAATGTCTGAAAAATCCATTTAATATTTTATAAAGAAAAGTTTATAAAGAGCTATAAAATAAACAACTGTAGCTTTGTTTTGCCCAGCTCTGCAGGCAGGAAACTGGAAATATTATATTACCGTGTTATCTCCTACGTAGCAGGAAGTTGCTCCAAGGTGAATGATGGCTGCAGCTTTCGGACAGCAGTGGGCAAAGGTGTGCACGTGGGCCATCACATCGTGACGCAGCTTTTTCTCTTCCTCTGCTGCCATCTTGAAGTCAATGTTGTCCAGATTTGCTTCCATCTCCTGTATCTGCTCATCTGTGATAGGAAGCCCAAGTGACTGCAAGGGGAAAAGAACTTTTATTGCTTTTTCTCTTTACCAACAAACTAAGACAGAAGCTGCTGAAATAATTTACTCCCATATGACATCTCCCAGAAGCGTGACAGTTTGGTATAATCGAGCTGTAACAGCAAATGCTTTCATTCTAGGGCTCTCCAGCCTTTTCCAATAGGATAGGACAGTGTTCATTCTTAGATGTTCCTCTTGGGCTTCATACTTTCCTCAATCATGCAATATTCCTGTGAACACTACAAAAACTAAAACACATGGGGGAAAGTGATATAAAAATAGTATAGTTTAAACTTCTTTTAATGAAGTTTACCTTTTGGGTAAAGAAAAATCCAGCTACCATGTGACTAAATAGCTTGTGTCAGGAAAAACTCCCTGGACCACAACTAGACCTACACAACTGTAAACAGGGGGCTTAGAACATATGGAAAGGTATATATGTTTTGTTTGTACCTTTTCAAAAGTTCTGAAGTACCTCATCTCAGATTGAATATGAAACCTTGTGAAATCAATTACTTGATCTGGAAGAAGGAGATCAATGCTCCTAGCTCATGTTCGAAACTAATTGCTAGAGCTTTTCAGCAAGCTGACTTAAAAACAAAGATATCCAACCACAAGATTATACACCGGTGTAATTCTTGCACAAACTAAGATGAGAAAAATGTCTTTTCCTGACACTGAGAAATTAAAAGTCTCACAATGAACTTGGCATTACTGCCTTTTCCGAATTAAAATTATATTGTCTTGTGCATTAGTAATGAGAAATCACCAACCAGGAGGTTTCCAGGATTCAAAGTATTTCAAAAACTGGTTCTGTTCAGAATCAAACTGACTGAAAAAATGTTTTGCAGATGTGGAACCTGGAACTGAAGAAGACAGCAGGTGAAGCAGATGTGTCCTCAAGGTCCTCATCAGACTATTAGTACCCAAATTTATGTTGTTGCAAGCATATACATGACCATGAGTGTCCAGCTGAATGAGGAAAAGCACCGGGCCCCAGACTGCTGCCTTTGAGGTGCACTGATACAGACTGTAACTGCCTAAAAGCACAGGCAGCTCAGCAGGCAATACACTCTTGTGCCAAGATTAAAATCTCATGCCTTGCTCAGACATCTGTGATCCTTTGGGAAAAGCTGACCATAGTACACAGTCATACAGACAGCAAAGAAATAACCCCCAAAAAGGGATGACTTGAAATGGAACACATGCAAGGCAGGGTAGTGCCAAGACAAATGATGTTCTCATCTGTCCGCAAATGCGTGAGGCCTCTTCCCTATGAGCTTTCGCTGACATTGGCAGTACCTCGGAAAGGAAACAATGGAATGTCCTTCAAACCCGTGTACCTAAGAAAACCAAGCAGGAGAACTACACGAGGGAGAACACAAGGTTTTCCCAAAGCACCAAAGGTCAGTGAGGTCAGTGATGAACTCTCTGGACTAGGCTTTTAGGGTGCCATTCCTCTGAAACTGTCCTGATATTTTGATGTGCCACTCTAGCAGCTATGACTGTTCATCACTATTCCTGAAGGATGGGGCAGAGCAGGCAGATGACATGGCACAGCTCCTGCACACAGAATGAGAATACTGGGCTGCTCATCATATAAAAAACATATAACAGAAAAATACTGAAAATTGAACTGGACAGAAAAAATAGATAGAGTGTTACTATAGAAAGAGAGAAAACATTCATATTTCACATGTGCAAAACACATTGCAAGTCAGTTTGATGCTGTAGGATGTCAAAGCTACTTCTACGAGAAAGGAGAGCTCCAAGAAATTTGTACTTAACTTTGAAATACAATTAAGTCAAGAGTTCGAGATAAAAAGTGTTAGCAGAAGAATCATAATACAAAGGAATTTACGCAAAAAAATTAAACTAAAGTTTTGGAATGGGTATAAATTCAGCTCTTAACCCAAACTTTAAATACTGTCAGTTGGGAAAAGATAAGCTTTTCTTACTAACCACACACTTTGCTAAGCCTGCTCTTTCAAACTCCTGCTATTACCTGCTGAAAGGAGCAAAACACTGTACAGACTTTCTGCCAAATTCAGTTTCTACCGAAATAATTCTTCCATTCTTATCTCACATATTCCAAGTGGACATCTTGAAAATTTCACCTATTAAGTAGAGTGAATATTGAAGCCATCTGTCTGGCCCTATACTTTACCTAAAATTTTATCACTAAGTTGCATGTCTTCTCTCTTACTACTCCCTGCAACTTTCAGAAATTTTCTATGATTAGATCTTCCTAGATCTGACTTATGAGAAGACAAAAGTAAGTATTGCCCACGGTTCATTGGTTACTGTTTGGCTTTTAATGTATCTGAAAAGATATGCTACGTATCTTCAATAAGAATGACTGAAGAAGCAACATACGAATGTCTTGGAAGTGCGGATATGTTCTGCAGTAAATTGCCATAGTTCATTTACTACCTGGTATTTGAGTTGGTGTTCTTTTTCATAGAAATACTATGCATCTTCTATGAGGAACTTAAAGAAACTGCTTGTATCTGTAACTGATCACTGACAGAGATAACAGGTGTTGGAAGTAGCTGACTCTTCCTCCTTTAGTCCAGAGCTGACATTAGATTACAAACTGCTCTGGAATGAGGAGACAGATAAAAATAGTAGTCTCCCGCTTCCCACTATTGATGCCTTCTCCAGCCACCTAGAAACAGAGACTAGACAAGAGTAAGGGAATAAAGATAGGTATTTATTTGAAGGGCCTTCAAGGTACACCCTGGGGGAGCCAGAGGCTGCTTCCAAAAATTGGACCCCGAGATGGACGACAGGTCACAAGTTCTTCACACTTTTACAGGTTTGGACCATTTGCATATCAGGGTTAATTCTCCAATTAAAGCCCCAGTTTTAGCGATGTAACGCCCCTCAGCTTGCCCCCCTTAGAATCTTTAGTTTACACATTTTGGGCCTAAAAACAGCCTGGTTGTCCTTGAAGGCAAAGCCTGGAGAGGCTTTGTTATGTCTACCCAGTACGAGAGAGCAGGAATTACAGGCTACAAGGAACTTCAGAGTTACACTCTAAGCAGTACAGAATTTGAAAATAGAAAAGTTAAAACCTAAGGCATCACTATGAAAAGAGAGCTCAAGAAGTTGTAAGACCTGTCTCTACTCTCTGGGAACAAAACTCTGGGGCGGCAGTAGGAGGCAGAGCAAGGGTCAAGAGATGGGGTAGCCCCGAGTTCAGGGCTTGGGAGTGGAAACCTAGAAATATCGAACTGGTTCTTTCAAGCAGATTGCTTTCTCCTATTGGGCAACTCCAAGTATTCCGTTCTTGAGCAGAAGAAAAAGTGATGATTATCTGCTGGAATTGATATGACTATGTTTAAATCGTCATGCTTCCAATATGCAAAGCTCCTCAAGCATGCATTCATGGTATTGGCACTTTCTGTGCTACATGAGATTTGCAGCTTTCTCACTCCAGCATCTGAACTGTGACAAAATCAGGCATGTGGTACTTCAGAAGGTGACTCCTGTTTAGCACAGCTGTATAATTACATCTTCAGCTTCCAAAACATCACATTCGGTCCAGCATATTATTGACAAAGCTAATACAGTGACATAATCCTTGCATGGAGAAGGAGCACAGTAATGCTGTGCACTGCTTGTTCCTTCTCCAGCACGGTGCTTCTCTGCCCTTGCACTCACAGTAACAGCCAGACCAAGCTTGGATTGCTTCCTAACAATCCCAGGGCTTTGAAAACAGAAACTGGACTCTGTGCAAACCAAATGGGCACCTCTTGAGTCTGAAAGCTAAAGCCATTCTGTCACAAAGTGGGGTGGATTTGTGCCTGTTTTTTCTTTGGGTTTTTTTTTTTTTTTTGGAACACATTGCGGCTTTTTCACTGTCAAAAACCTGGTAAGAGTCACAAGGAATCAAGTTAGTGCATCTTAAAACTGACTGTGTCTCAATAAAGATGTAATAATGGCTGTATATGTATCCCTAATTAGGACCAGAGTCAAAGTCAGAAGGTTTAGCTTAAACTACATGTTAAGAAAGTTAACTTCACATACTCTATTGACACAACAGCTCGCAATCATATAGACATGTTTTCAGTTGCTGCTTCCTAATAGTTGAATTAATAATACACAATACCCAGTCTTTTGTGGTATTACTTTTTTTTTGTGGCACTCGGCCTAACAGAAACATCTCAACTACTTGCAGGTAAATGTTCTGCTCACTTTGGCCAAAAGTAAACTTATCTCGGAAAAAAGGGCTGTCTAAAAACAACTGGCTGCAGATGCAGGGGGTGGTCCGGTTGGCACGGACCGACAGCCATCGGATTGAACAGGACAGTGGACCTCATCCGTCACACCTCCTGGAAAACAAACAGCTGAACGCTTGGGAAGGACACCGATGTTTGCTCAAAGGCAACCCCTCACCAAAGATTGCTTAGCAGAGCTTTTACAAAACAAATTTTACAGTGCAGGCAAAAGTGCAAGGGGGAGGGTATGAGGCGAGAACAGGTGATTTGCTGAGGGGCGACAGGTACGCGGAGGATTGTGTACAGAGGGTTGGGTAACCCTGAACTCGCACACCCCCCAGCCCCCGCGCCCCTTTCCTCCCTGGAATACGCCAAGGAGCGCCTGGAAAGTTGCTCCGATCGGTTTCCCGAGGGTAGCTCCGGGAAGGTACGGCCGATTCCCGCCGGCTCCCGGGCCCTCCTCTGCCAGAGCCCTTAAAGGAATCGGGACGCGAAGACGCCCCGGCACCACGCTCCCC
>VZRV01004585.1:839172-858888 GCA_013398115.1 Falcunculus frontatus | reverse complement strand
CCCTCAGCGCCCGTCCCGCCGTTACCTTCTCAGCCTGGGCGAGGTAGAGCCAGAGGCGGCGCCAGGTGCCGAACTTCTTCCTCTCGCTGAAGTTGTAGGCCATCTCGGCGCTGGCGTACCGCGACACCAGCGGGGAGCGGTACCGCGCCATCACGTCCTGCTCCTCTCCGGGGGCCGCCATGGCAGCGGCAGCGGCGCAGGGCAGTCACGGGCAGCCCGCGGGGCCCGCGGACAGCGCGGGATAAGGGCGGGCGGAGGCCCCGCCCCGCCGCCCTCAGCGGGCCCCGCCCCCGAGCCCACGGCGGGCCCGGCGCCCCCCCGCGCTCGGAGGCCAACGCGGCCTGAGGGATCCCGGCACGGCCGCGGGACACAAAACGTGCAGAGAACACGAGCTTTAAATGCTTAGCAGCCAAACACATTTATTAGTCTTTTTTTTTTTTTTTTCCAGGAACCCAAAAATAGTTTGTAGTTATAATGTAAGCAACTGAGTTGCACATAATACAATCATATCTTTCAAAAAAAAAAAAAAAAAAACCAAAACAAAAAACGAAAAAAGCTGTTTAAAAGCCCAAAAAAAACCTTCAGAAAACTTATATAAGTATTACACCATCTCTCAGTTTCAATGAAATGACGACGACTTAATTCCTTATTACTCTTAACTTGTCACACTCCAATAAAACATCACCCTTTTGTTTGTTTTTTTTCTTTTTTTTTTCCTTTTTTTTTTTTTTAAATCCAGCATGAGAAATACAGTACCTGCTATGGCAAAAATACACATAAAATGCAACATTTCAGCTTATTTGTACATTAGTAGAGTTTAAACATTTTATTGGTTTTTTTTTCTTTTTAAGTGAACCAGTGATCTTAAGTACCACTATACTAAAAGTAAAATAAAAATATAGAAAAGGAGGAAAAGGGGGCAGCCAGCCTTACAAGAGCACCTTCTAAAGTGCTGAGTTTCTGTGTCCATGGAAAACCCTTACGAAGTTCAAACATTTGTGAGAATATGGGATGGAAATTCAGATGAAACCTGGATATGCAAGACATTGTGTCATCTCCTCTACATTCTCCCCATTTGTCCTGTAATTTTCTTTACTGCACACTATAGAAGGAGGGGAGAAATCAGAACTACAGTAAGAGTTTAGTAAAGGAAGCCATTTCAAGTATAAGAAAAAAATAAACACTTACAGGTAACTTGCAAATAGCATCAATATACACACAGCCACTATTTTTATTATTACAATGTCTGCTTCTGGGGGACAGTGTTTCAGGCAAGAGGACTTTAGCTGTACCTTCCTGTTACCTATTTATGTGCAAAGTAGAAAAGCTGCCTTTTCTAATCCAGCCATATTGGACATAATTGATTTTCTTTACAGCCACCTCATCCCTCCATTCCATAAGGAGAGAAGAAGGTGGCATTATTTTACCAAGAAGACTAGATGAAATGAATCTCTTTCTCCATTCCTCTCCCAGACACACCCTTCTCCCATTACTTGTTTGCAATGAAGAGAAACTTGCCAAACGCCCCATGCCCACCAGTAGCCAGTTTCCTGAACAGGTAGAAGGCATTTACCTTTGTAAACATAATCCCTTATGTTTGTGGAACTCAAAGCAGCATTTCACATCTCCAGCCGAGTGGCGGAGATGAAAATAGATCAGAACGCTCCCCTGTCACTGCTTTTCCTCCTCCCCTTTCCTCTTCCGCACCCAGGAAGATTACATTTGGTTACTTTTGTTAGAAGGTGGGGTTTTTTTGGTTCTTCGAGGAAAATACGTAGCATTTAGTTCAAAGTAAACATTACAGAATTACCATCACCAGTTATACTGCTGTTTGTTCTGCTTTCTAGATGAGAAAGAAAAAGCACTGTGCATCAGATGTTCTGCAGGCTTTAGAGCAGATGCGGCAGGAAACCAAGATACCTATGTGTGTAAATCCCACAGGCGCACACGCAGCGCTTCGGCTTCTTTCTCTGCAGAATCACTGTATACACTTCACCTCGATTACTGGCAGAGATGGAGAGGGTGGCACAGGGCAACAGTGGAGAGATGTTCCTAAGGCCACGGGGAGCAATGCAGGACAGAGAGGACCAGGGAGTGTCAGTCAGAAAGGTTTCAGGTACAGAAATCATATTCTTGGTATTTCAAATGCCAAATTCCAAGAGGCATGGGCTCATATGCACATCCCTGAGACGCACATCCAAGAAAGAACAAACAGCGACCATGTGATTGAGAGGGGAGAAAGTAGCAGAGGTTCCCTGACAGCTGTGGGATTTACCCAATGAAGACCTCTTCCCCCACCACCCTCCCAAAGACATTCTGGGAGAGCTGTAAGGCATATACACAAGCAGCATCTACTATCATTCTCTCTGTTCCTACGTTCTATTGGCAGGTGATGGCTTCTGTATACTGTGGACAAGAAGAGACACTGCATTTGAAGTGTGACCGGTAACACACTGAAATTAACTCAGGGAAGGACATAGGAAGCTACTCTACCCTTTATCCCTGGAGCAGCAGCATAAAGTGGCCAGGTTCTTCATCTTACAGTCCCCTCTCTGGAACTATACACCACCACCTCCCCTTCCTGATGGCAGGAAAAGACGTGTCTACTTGAAAGATGACATTAACAAAACTGCCGTTTAACGGCAGGGAGAAATACACAAACTTACTCTGATTTGGTGGTCTGGTGAAAGAAGCAGCAAGCTCAAAGTACTTCAATTCTGAAGCTTATCTAAAAGTACTGGAGACATGTGACCTGTAGCAACACTGGCATAACTATATAGAGAAGAGAAGAAGAAGGAAACAGGCATAAAGACTGAGGAGTATGAGTAACTGAATCTCCATCAACTTCTATCATTTAGGATCTGAGTGTCGGATGGCTTCAATAATTAAAAATAAAGGGTTATCTCCCTCCACACAAGCAAACAACGTTAAAAGAACTAGCGATCTTGCTGTGAAAACCTCATAATACTTCTATCATGCTTTTTCCTTTAAAGCACTTGACAAACATTACTAGTTGATCCTCACAAAACCCCTGTGAGGTAGGTAAGTATTATTAACAACCCCGCTTTACAGGTGAAAAAACAAAGGCAAAGTAGTTAAATGACTTGCCCAAGGCAAGGGAAGAGTAATGGCCAATGTTAAAATTCAGGAGTTTCAGGCTTCCGGACCTGTGCTCAAAACCACTAGTTCAAATATCTTTTTACAAAGGAGATAACAGATGGAAATAAAAGCCCGTCAAGTGTAGAAGAAAAGCTAAGATTTAAAAGGTTACATCAGAAGGGGAAATGTACCACGAGGTATTTTTGTGAATGAGTTTAAGCTTCTGATTTTTCTTTTGTTTTTTCCTTTCTGTTTTTTTTAAAGGCATTCTGACAGAGTGGAACCCTGATAAGATCACATCTGCAAGGCAGGCACAGATGCGAGAGTGATCATCAAGTCTATTACTTATTACAGTACTGTGAACGTCAACAAAAATAAAACTGCTGCATGAAAACACTGAATACAGGCAGGATCCTCTCTCAGTTTATGATATTACACCTAAGATAATGCCAAGGATAATGCAGGTACCATGGTTCACCATGGACAAAGGAAAAAGTCAAGTCAAAAGGTCCCTATTATAACAACAGAGAGAGCAGTGAGATCTCATTTTTCTGAGGAGACTTCCTGTAAGCTCAGCGAGCTTCAAGGAATGCACATAATTCACAATGATTGCATTTTGGAGATGTGGGGAAGTAAATCCTTTTTAATGACCATTATGATATCACCTTATAGTAAAAATAGGATAGTTTCTTTTAAACAGAGAGGACCTGGTCTACGTATCAGTCTACTTTCCCTAAAATTTCACACACTGTCAACATTAGTGCTAAGTCACTGGCAGCAACGCCAGACAACAAAACACTGGTAGCTGCTGATGTTGAAAAAACACAGTCCTCGTAGTTGGGCTTTGATCAGCACTAGAAAGTAAACACCACCTCCACCATCTTGCCCACAGCTGCAGTGTCGCTGTATGAACTGTGCCAGAAACAGCAACAAAGAAAATTTTAGTTTTAAGGAAGTGTAGATATCAAGGCCCAGCCATGTTCCAATTCTCCTGGAAGAGCACAAGGACTGCTGAAATGGAAAACAAGAAGTAAATAAAAAAACCCCAGTGCCTGCGGCAGTGAGTTTCCTGAGCTTAACAAGGGCCAGAGCACAGGAGGTGGTAGATGTTCTCCAGGTAGACCTGGTGTCTCATTCACCCTTTTGGCCCTGGGTTAACACTGTGTGGCTGAATTCATAGCCCTGTGCAAGGCTGAGAGCTGATTTTGTTTTGCAGCCAACATTAGTTATTCAAATCTCTGCCCAGTTATCTATTGGCCAGCTTCTGATAAAAGAAAGGTTCTTATCAGTTCCTTCTTAATTCAAAGTTATCACTTCCCCACTTCCCCAAACTATAACGGATATGCCATGGACACAGAAACTCCTGAACAGTTTAGCAAAGTATCTTTGTCCCCCCATACCCCCTTTGCAGAATGCATAGTTTACAATTCACTTACAAAATAAAGAAGCAATGCTGACCACATATGGGACTTTTTTTTTTTGAAAAAAGAACAAACAACCTCTTCTTAAGTTCAGTATCAAAATTCACATTTGCATAATAATACATTTCAAGGCCATTAGAGAGGAATGAGAGCGAAGCAAAGAAAACTGCAGAGTCTCTCCTCTCTTTGTCTTCCTGAATAGAGCTGAGGGATCCCACTGGAGTTTCTTTTCAGGGTGGGAATTACAAAGCGCTACAACAACAGCTCTTGATCTTGTACACCTCATGTTTTGGGTGGGACGAAGAGGTGAATTATTAGGAAAAAAAAAAACAAATGGAAGGAGACACTGCAGATTCCCATGTTTAGCTACAAACAGCTTCGAAGAAACAAAAAATTACTTCAGATTTTTTTCCTTTTAAACACTTCTATCTCACCATTTCAAAAACTTTTTTTTTTTTTCTTCTTGTGTAATACCCTGTTCATTTAAATGGCAACGTTAAGTGTGCTGGAAGTTGAAGGGTTGAAAAAAAAAATAAATTCATGTTTTGCTTATAAGGACACGGGCAGAGAGGGTAAAGTGTGCCTGTACCCACTATTTAACAGAAGCTAGAAAACATCATCTTCTCTACATGTATAAATTTGTCTCAAACATCACTGTGTTTCAATTCTCCAGTGCTTACAAAAAACCAAAGCCACACGCACTCACACTCATGCACACAAACATAAAGAGAAGCCACATAATACATATACAAACTCAACCTGCAACAGCAGACTAGCCTAAAACTATCAACAGCTTCTGTGCATCACATGACATCCCTTAGCACCCCCCACCCCAATCTCTACCACATATGAATACGTATTGTGCAGTGTAGAGACCAGCCAATGATGCTGCTTGTCAAAAGAGACCAGTGGGCTGCAATCTCAAATGTCTGAGCTCTTGAAAGAATAAATTGACCACTGTCTCCCCTCCAGCCCAAGCGGTCTCCTCAGTTAGACAGTCACTATACTCACAAAGGCACATTCATAAATACCACATTTAACTTACTGCTTGTAAAAACGTAGGAGGAAATGTTAAGCGCTTATATCCCAACCCATTCCTACTGACCCAGCAAGAAGTATCACAATAACGTATCACTTGGTGAGACCTTACTTCACCTTTAGAAGGTACATATTAAAGAAGTCTTCCAACACCTCTTTTAATTTTTTTTTTTGCATAAATGAATGCTTTTTTTTGTTTGTTTTTGGCTTACATATTTTGGAATACAGCACACTCACTATAAAGCTCTGTTGTAAGGCTACCCCCTAAAGTAAGGCTGTTCTACCTTGGCTTGCATTTTCACTTCATTTTGCTTCTTCTCCACACGTCCCCAGAACAAAACAAAAAAACCCACACAGCGCCTTATATAGAAAGGGTAAGCCATATCTGGCAGGGAGAGGGAGGGGCAAGAAAGCACATAATATCATAACCATGTCACTAAAATAGCTATGCTAACAAGCTGTGCAACCTGCTCAACAGTAAATGATGAAGAAAATGATCACTTATGGTTGGTTGTGTTTCATCTGAAACAGGAGGAGCTTCCACTTCGTCTCAATTAATAAAAACAAACATAAAAAAAAAGAGGAAGTTAGTTCTGCGAATGTAACAATACACACCAATAGCCAAGAAGAGGCATTTAGTGCTCAAGGAAACATTTCTTGCCGAACATGGCCTCCTTGTATTGCGCACTCATGCAAAATTCTCCAGTCTCTTCCCCTCTGCCCACCACAGTCAAGAACGTTTGCTGCTAAAATACTTAAATACGTAATGCTGGCTGGCATAATGCATTCTTCCCTTTTTTTGTTCTTTTTCCCTGGAGTGCTCTGTATTACTTTACAGAAAGGCTGTCAAAGTCAAGTCAAAAAACTCCCTTTCTCACTACAAGTTTACAGGAACCCTAACACTGCTGGATGTCACCAGTCCCAACTATCACACATACAGGGCAAAAATGGCTCTTCTGCAGAGGGCACTTAATTTGCTAGAAGCTTGCTAGGACTCTGGGAGACTTCTAGAGAAAAGCTTTCCTGCATAGCTCGAAGAAAAGCAACGCGCAGGCAAACTGTGGATGCAAACGGATGTTGTCTGCTGCGTGCTACAGATGAAACTGCATCTATCGTGGCCTGACAAGTTTTAAAAGTAGGCTCCAACCCACCAGGAGCTGTGGCGCTTTTTGTAGCACAGATGAAACCATAAATCACTTTTCATACAAGGATCAGAAGCTAGAGTTACTACATCACAAAGTTTAAAGTCACATAACACCACAAAATAGAGAGCTATAATTTTAAACAGGACCCTGACTCAATTTTAACAGCAATGTAGACAGACCCTTAAAGTCTACCGTAGGCAAAGCTCTGCTTGGTGAGTCACTACAAAATGGACCTGTTTCCTATTATCTACTGCAAGGGAACTTTGGTAAAATTCAGCAACACTGGTATTTACAGTGATGGGACACTTAGGCAAAATATCGTGAAGGACATGAACTAGCAAGGCTGCTAAAAATCTCCAGTTGGGCTCCTGTCATTTAGTCCAACCAACAGGTCTGCGACAGCCTAACTGTTGCTTTGTGGTTTAGGTTGGGATGTGAATTCAGGACAACAGGGAGTACCAGCTCTGTCTACATTGGGAAACTTCACGTATTTCTCCCCATTATTGATAACATCCTTCTGACACAGGTGGAAGCCTAGTACTGGAGGTAAAGGGAAGAGAGTTTGGGTTTTAGATACATGTATTTTGATCACAGTGGGAATGACCGATATGATCTAACAGTATCAGTTCCTAAAATTGCAAAACAGTGGCAAATAAACTACAGAACTAAAATGATATTGTGTGCAAAATCAATTTAGACAAACCAACAGATTCTGCATATGTTGCTTCAGATTCAGGACCAAAGTTGCACTTCAACAGCGTTTATTTATTGGGTTTTTTTTAAAAATTAATTTCAACGCAGTTGTCTTGGTATTACTTTCCTGCCCACAAAGCATGCATGCATATTTACAATTAAGAAAGCTGCTTCTGTTAAGGGAACCTTACATCTTTAGGAAAAAAACCCCTACCTTCTACTCAATCAGGACTATTACCCTGAGATGTTAACCAGCCTCCACAAAACCTGCATTTCAATCCACTTGAGAACCTGGATACTAAGGTCACATGATTTACAGTGAAGGTGATAAATGCAACACGCACTGGAAACACAAAAGGTCCTCATCTGCTACACTGACCCTGATCCAGCTGATTTCCTTGACCAGGCTTGGTCAAATTTGGGTACCCCAGATACACAAACAGTGCTCCTCTTAAAGTCAATAGGAAAACAATACGCACAAACAAAATCAGAAACTTAAAGAGTTAAACATAATAAAGAATGAAGCAAAAAACCCAACCTAACCAAAATTTCCCCCCAAAAACCTACAGTACTATTTGGATGCACTATCAGGACACAGTGGAAGATGTGGCAGCATTTTTAGGAAGAAAAGATAGGGCAAAAGTTCTAAGAAATAAATGCTTAGAAATTTCATGGTAAAAAAAGAAAAAAAGAGGCCAACTTAATATAAATGTTTGTTATTTAATCTTTGAGGTGGTTATCCCAGCCAGTTTGTTGAAAACAACCTGCTTATATTGCAGAGGTAAAAACATACTTGGCTTAACATTCTTACTCATTACAAAAGCCACTTAATGTGAAGCACAATAAAAAAATACTTTTAAGAAAAACCTGACACCCTGTGACTGCAAAAAACTCCAAACCAACAAAAAACCCACTCTCAAGACTGCTAAGGTAGAAACATAGAAACACTGGGAAAAGATGGCAAGTACTCCAAGTAAATGTCAGAAGTCTAAACACAGGTTTCTGAGCTGTACCACACTTTGCTTGCTGGACTCTGTTGTCACTGCAAAGATGAAATCCTCAAATGGAGCAAAGAATTACCAAACGGATTAAAAATTCTCAGCTTGACAGACATGCAAGGTAGGGTAAGCAAAATGGCAGGATTTTCATCTTTAAAGAGATGCCCTTAGTCTATTCCAAACTGTGCTTTCCCCAGCCTCTTTTCCCTACCTTGCCAACATGTTTAAACAAGATGCTGCCACTGACTCCCTCCCAGGAACAGTTTTGTAAAAGCCCAGAAGTACCCTAACATCAATTCCTGCTGACTTTTTGCTGTTAGGAGCTCAAATGGCAGCAGAATTTTTAAAACATTAAGCAATGGTTGTCCCCAGCAGTTGAGTCTGGTTAGCACAGTTCTCAGACACCACTTGCAATGGTTGGGAGTGCCATGACTAAGCCACACAGATCTGTCAACTGTAGCTGGAAAACAGATTGATGTTACTTTGACAACGCAGGAAACTGTCACTGAGGAGACAGTCACTAACACAGGATGCACATTTGGGAAATGAGGAGCACACTGTTGTACTACAATAGGTTTGGACCCAGCAGACTGCTGAAACTTAAGACTGTCAACCCTTCAGCAGTCAGTCACAATCCACTTCCAAGTGAGTGTCAAGTGTCAGCTTTTTTGACTAAATGCTACAGTTTCCTCTCTTTTAGGACACTGCTGATTTGATAAAACACAGCTTCTGGCAAAGCACTCAAATTCTCTCATTAAAACAAATAATAAAATAAAATCCTAAACTTTCTAAGTAAACCCTCCTTCTACTGGCCCATGACAGGATTTTAAAAGCACATTATTATTACTACTGACGCATTATTTTCAATAGACTCACATGCACACGCAGCACAACATGAAAACACTGGGCAACTGCTATGATAAAGACAGAATTTGGCATCTGATCTCTTTTTTTAATAATAATAACAACTTAATCTCAACTACTATTAAGTAACTCATTGCACGACTTGCTCACACGGCATGCTCTTCTTTCCCTTAAGAACGGGTACATCTATTTTTCCATGAAGTGGCTACACTGCCTCACTTTGCCTCGTCTTCCCTCCCCTCCCCTACTGTAGGGCATGTGGGTGCATGTAACAAGGCACTAGCGCGGTTTTTGTGGTTTGAGCCGAGCCGTTTCAGGCGGAGTAAGCCCCTGACCCCTAGAGCTGGGAGGCAGAAGCTGGCCATCCCAACACCGAACTCTTAAGTTCAAGACTGTAAGCCCTGACAGCCAGCAGCAACAGGGTGAACGGAGGAGTTTAACAGCTATTTCCCTCATATAAAATGAAACAAAGACTGGGAGGTGGGGTGGATGAAGAAAAGCAAGCAGCAAATCTCCAAGTGGGGAATTAAACTGACCAAGTAGCTGAAAACAGGAAAGTTGATTTCCAAATGTACATTTTTGTGGAGCTTTCCCATATTCTTTTTTACTGTACTGAAAAAGGCAGGTTAATAGAACTACTTCATTACTGAGTATTCTGTCAGCACTGGTTTTCTTTAGCACTGCTCAGAAGTGGTTCAAAGAAGCACCATCGTGTATTTCCTGCTAGTCATCCTAACTGAGGAGTCTTTCAGTTAAACTCTACTGCATTTTAATAAGGTTTATACTTTCACTCTGCTTTTAAAAAGGTGCTTGGAAGAATATTTTTGTTTAGTTTCAGTCGAGAGGGAATAGTAGATTTCCATTCACACACTTCTCTTCTCCATGCAACTGCACACGTCTGCATGAGTAACAAAGCACAATAAATGATAACCCTTCTCCCACAAATTGTTTAAGATTGCAATGAATTCCTGTTGCTGATCTTGAGAAGTTTTCTTAATGTATCTTAATTTAGAAAGACTTTAAAATTCTTGATCCCTCGCTTGACAGTAACATTTGGAGATTTTTTTTCTTTTTCTTTTTATTTTTTTTTTAGCATTTTTATTTTAAAGTAAAAACTTTCAAACATTTTGAAGATTCAGGAACTTGTAAAAGTTTATCAACAAGAAACAGCCATCTATCTAGGATAAGGTTAAATAAACCATCTTCAAAAAACTGGCTTCCTACCCTAGAATTCCTGAGAATGCTTGCAAATTTAAAGCAGGAAAATAAAATGTTAAAATAAAAACAAAAACACTGTTAAATGCTCCCAGAGTTAGTCTTCATCTAAAATATATATATGCACTTTTTGGTCTTTTTTTTTTTTTTTTTGTACGTTTTAATTTTTTCCCTTTAAGCTTACAATGGAAGAACAATTTAGCTTTTCTTTTTAAATATTTCAAATCCCTCATTATGTCTTGTAAACAAGAGGGGCTCTAGCACCCGGCTTTCACCGTAGTATCGCAATGAACTCAACTAGCCCAAAGTGCAGGAAAAGGGACCTTAGGGCAGGTTGGGAGAGAGAAGTGAGGGTGGAACACAGCAATGAACCAGGATGTATAGCAAATCATGTGACAGAACAGATACTGGCTTGCTCAGGCCAAAGGTGCTTCACTAGGAAGTACTGCTGGCACAGGACTTTTAAGAACCCGCTCTGCGTGTCCGAGCGCGCTTGGTCTTTGAGCAGAAACAAAGCTGTACAGATGCCTGCACACGAGGGGCACTAGCCAGCTAGCAGGAGCTGAGAGCATTTTGTTTCTTTGTGCATGGTGGGATAGATGGAGGAGGAGACATGATAGGAAAGTATATTCCAAAGGGGCCAGAGTATGCTGCACACTCCAGTTTACCAAACAAATACAAACCTACTCATATTTTTTTACCACATAACGCTTTGCATACAAATCTACAGGCATGTGTATATGCAGCATTTCCCTCAGTCAGTCTTCCTTGTGACATTGGGTTTACACAGAAAGGGCGAATTAAATAAAACAGCCATGTAATTCCCTAGCCCTTCCCTCCCACCCCCAGCACACAGGCATACACACACACACGCACCAACCTCCCCCCCATGACTTGCATCTGTTTTTGCTTCTCCCCACCAAACCCATGAGTTAAATGTATTAGACATGGTCGTATCCTTCAGTGAAAACACTGAAGAAACAGACTCCCCTATCTGCCCCCCTCTGCCAGGTGATAAAGCACTGCTCCCTCTGAGGGCTGGAATGGACAGGTATGTGCTGGTACAGAATGTCGGCACTTTGTTAGACAGTATAACAGCTGGACAATGCCACATGGAAGTCCTAGCACTTATGGAAAAAGTACCGGCATCTCTCTTCCCTCCTCCCCCGGCCCAACCCCCACAAAAGACTTCCCGCTTCGTGTCAAGGGATGTTCCTTCAAGTCTGCTACAACTCTTCTCACAACAACAGGTCTTAAAAGTTTTGTTCCCAGCGCACACACGCACGCACACACTGGCTATTCACTGTGGATTATAGGTCACCCCTATCCTGCCCAGAGTACTACTACACTGATGCTAAAAAAACCCCAAACCTTTCCTTAAATACAGAAATTAAAAAGCAACAGTACAGAAAAAAGTAAAAACAAAAAACAAAAAGGTGCAATACTTTTTTTAAAAAAAAAGTCTTTGCTAGTTATATACCTCCCTAAGCAAAACCACGTACACAGGAAAAAACACAACACAGAGAAACAAAAGGAAACCTTTGAAGTACACACTGGTTTAAGAACATTCGTAAGTAAACGTTTCTGTCAGTGATGGTCTGGCGCTGTAATGACACCAAGGCCTGGCACAGGTAACGCTCACCATGAAGGACGCAGGAAGGAGTTAGCTGCATGTGCTTTCAGGAGATGAGGCAGGCTGGCCAGCACTTTGCTGACTCCATTTGGTTTTTTTGTCAGTTTTAATAGAAGCAGTAAATCAATTAAAAGGCTAATTTGGTTGGGCTGGATTTTCAAGCTTTTGATGGATTCCTCTAGAATGAGTACGGGTGCTTATTTAGGTTTGGGGGAGAAAAGAAACACTCGTTTTTTTTAAAGGTACTGAAGCTTGCAAGAGATTGAAAAAGAACATTTGTCTAGCTGCACAAAAAATGGCAATGTCTTCTTTCCTCCTCTTTTCCCCCTTGCTGGAAGAAATAAATGGCTTGCGTTATATAACAAACACTCTAGGGTTCATTCAGTACAAAAACCCCACATGCAGACATAAATAAAGACACTGTTACTCAAAAGACAACATTGTCTCCCCCTCTCACCAAATCCTTTGGATATGGCAGTGTTCTGCTCTACCACAGGGTTTGAACAAGGGCTAGGAAGCAACTATCCACTCTGGATGATCTGCAGATTTGAGATAGCACCCTGCTAAAATGAATTTAAAAAAACCTACTGACAAATTTAAATCCAGCCCAACTGGATTCTGCTTCAGCCACAGGGACTCCACCATGCCTGTCTTGCTTTCAGAATCAAGACATGCAGATGGCCAGCCAACCCGTAGACCATCAGCAATGCAGCGTTTCAAGATTATATATATAGAGAAAAAAATGCACACACACAAACATGTGCACACGCACTCACACAGAAACAAGCACACGTGGGCAGTTACATGTGCCAGAACACACTGGTACTTATCAACCAGCCAATCACAAAGTGTTGGTTTTTTTGTTTTGTTTGTTTGTTTTTTCTGTTTTGTTTTTTTTGTGGGTTTTTAATTTTTTAAATTTTTTTTTTTGTTTTTGTTTTTTTTTTGTTTTTAAAGTGAGGCTCCGTCAAGTCTTTCCCTCCCTCCCCTTATTCTTTTGAACCCCTCCCCAACCCCAACCCAACATGGCAGACCTAAGGACGGAAACACACCCAGTGCAAACAAAGTTAAAAAGCTATTTTTTCAGTATATATGTTTCTTAGCAACAACTTCCGTATAACATGAAAAAGTGAAAAACTAGAAACTAATTTTTTTAATTTTTTCTGTTTAAATTTAAATGGTATGTGTACTTGCTTCACATTGTCTTTCTAAGTTGGCGTTCACGATTCAAGTATTTCAAGAGTGATATGTTCTCTTTTTGGATTCATATTCCAAACGAAAAAACTGAAGTTATATAAGGGAGGCAACTATGTGCTCAGACAGTCTGTCAATGACCCACCTTTTTTTCTTTCTCCGTTTTCTTTTTTCCTTTTATAAATGTATTTATTGCAAGTTGAAAAAAACGAAAAGGTCAAGTTAGTGCTGCTGCTGTTCCAAAAAAGGTCACGAGGTCAGAGTTGAAAGTTCTAAGTTCAGATTGAATCCGACCCTCCTCCCAGAAGGTCTCCAGGTAGTAAGGGAGCAGGGCTGCCCATTCTGTGTGGATCCTCTACACTTGGGACCCCCCACAAGCTTGAAGAATAGTTTGGGGGCCCCCACAATGAAGCGCCAGTGAGATCACCCCCACTGCTGCTGCCGCCGCCACCACTGCTCCACTGCCCAAGCCCTGTTGACCCACCAAAGAGATTCAAAGCAGGTCCAACTGGATCTGTCTGGTTCTGTCCTGTCTCCAGGGATTGCCAGCCCGCTGCGGGTGCACTCGGGGTTGCTGCAGGTGTAGGGGGCTGAGCTTGTGCCAAAAAGCGACTAACCTCTTCATCTGTGGCAAACTCAGCCAGGATGGTAGTGTTTCCCAACACACACCTACAAGGCAAGATACGTATAAGAAAAAAAATAATCAGAGCCAAAAGGTAAGGGCAAGGGATTCAGAAAGCACGGGAACAACACTAATAGGTGCCCAAACCAAAGGAGGTATCAGTTACACTGCTACAATGGAGTGGACATGGAAAACTTCAGCTGTTTTTCACAGTGAAACTCACTCAAAACACAAGACCTTCCATTCTACAAGGGGAGAAAACAAAACAAAATCACCCCAACCCCTTGCCCCGACATTCAGTTACACCTGAACAAAATCTTCATAAATTTAAACTAAGGTCCCGAATGTTAACACCAAGAACAATAGAAGGGCCTATACCATGTAGGTAAACGCATGCATGCCATCTTTCAAACAAAACAGATGAAGAACAGTTTAAAAGCCTTTGAAATTCACGAGACCAGCATAATTCAAAAGTTTTCACTGACTTTAGGGGCTTACACCACCAACGCCTCACACCTCCCAAAGATCTTTGTCCCAAAACCTTGCTTACATGTGCAGTGCAGTCTGGGCCTTGGCCGCCTCCTGTTTGGTGTTATATCGGATGAGGGCGGTGCCCTGGGTCAGGTTCAGATGGAATGTCAGCAGTGGGCCATGCTGCATGCAGATCGTCCTCAAGGTTGACCCATCAATCTGAGGAAGAACAGCCAGGATGAAACAGACGTTTGTAATTATTTCTCCAAACAAACTTCAATCCCGACTCGTCACAGTAATTGAAAGATACTCTGCTCTCAGAAAGAAAAACAGATGAAAGCAGTGGGAAGTAAGCAAAGGTGACAGAAGTTCATTTTCAAACAGGAACTGGTATGCCTTGACTTCTCACAATTAAATGGAGTTTGCTTTAGTATGGAATAATCTGACTTATCTTTCCTGTTCACTTACAGCTTGAGTCCAGTTCTCCCTCTCTGAGTTTCTTACACTGTCACTTATCCTTATCCTTACGTTAACAGCTTTTCCAGTAATTAAATACAACTTGTACTTCTCACCATCTTCAGGCATCAGGATTTGTACCAGAGGAACCAGAATGTCTTAGTCTCCAGCTCTCCAATTTCAGCAGAATTTAGATAAACTAGTATTTAAAAGGTTTTTGCAAAACCGGAAATATCTCTACAATAAAATTTTTGAAAATTTATTTTGGTGCTTCTTCGTCTTTGTGGTTTATGAAACAGACAGAAAGTGTCAGTGATCTTTCTGCCAAACCCACCAATGCCCATTCCGTCTGAACTAATGTTTTCACAGCAGTTGTTGCCTACATTCCTTCTGCAGCAGTAACAGCTTGCTACTTACCTCCAGTAACAGCTGTTCTCCCAGGTGTTCTGCACAGACAGATTCCATTCCTGTTGTGCCACAGGAACATGGACACATGAATGGGATCGGTATGTGCACATACTTAAGGAAGTGCTACTTTCTTCCTTCTTTCCCCCCTATTTTATAATACAGCTTCAAATGAGGGAAAAGGAAGTTGTGTGGGGGTATAAATATGGTCAAAGTTAAAAGAGAATCCTAAAATGAACATATTGTTCCTTCCAAGCCTCACCATTCTTTGAGTCTATGAATCCATCTGAACCTTTATACTTCTTTTTAGTGTACTGATCCACAATAAAGAGAGAATTCGTAATGAGACAGTTATGATCTGTTTCTCTTTCCTACTAACTTAAATGCCTCCAAAATATATTCTTCTTCCATTAAATAATTCCTAAAGCAGCACTGAAGTATTTTACACAAGCCAGACTTAGAACTGTGCCTTTTCCTCACACCACTTCTTCCTTCACATAAAGGAAAACAGCCTTTTCTACGAAAGCACGGTTCGCCATTTTGGGTGATCTAATGGAGACCTCAGTTTTTCCTTTCACATCAACCTCTTTTTGTAGAGTGTAGAAGCATGGTAAAATATCCTGTTGAACAAGGGACTCTCTGTCTAGACCTCAGGGCGCTGCTGATAATCATATAGGCTTTTCCTAGCCCTTGAATACAGGACTAACTGAGAATGCTGAAACCAGGATCTCCACAGAATTCATTTTGAATGGCAGCAAGCTTTGAGAATACTTGCAGAAATAACCTAACTAGATTGGTACTGGCAGGAGCGCTGGAAAAATTCTGTGGTTTCACTATGGAAACACTAAAGTGAAAACTGGCAGTTACATCAAATTTCTTACTGACAACATCCCAAAGAACAGCTATAGACCATTCCACATTCTAGTCTGAAATTTACCCTCGCTTCTAAGAAAAATCTTTCTGTTCAATACTTTTTTATAACTCTTAAGTAAAGGAATGTTTTAACAGTCACATAGGAAAACCTGAACATCTTAAAGTTAGCTGAAGAGATTACAATAGAAAAACCAGTCAGACTGCAGCTCAGTTTAGTACAAATACGTTACATATGCTGACAAATCTGATTTTGTCAGATTTTATTCCAAGAGAAACAACTGAAGAATTCACAAATCCTTGCTAAAGCAAACAAGTTCCCAGAAACAACCACAGAAAATACCTGTGGAGTGAGATTGTGAAGAACCAGCCAGTAGCTAGGACGAACTGAGCCACCATCACTCCAAGTAGATGCTGCAAATTATAAGACAGAGCAATCAAGACAGATTTGATACAAAGAAAACCCATCTTTCTTTACAGTTAGGTCTTTCAAAAAAAAAAAAAAAAAAAAATCAGCATTACCAGCCCTGTTAAAACACGGAAGTCTAATCTTCAGTCCTGAAAACAAAACCACACCTTTCCTCACACTTCACATCAAGATTCATTTTACTAGAGTTTATCTTTGAGGAGTTTCCCACTCACAGCAAGCATCTAGTCTTGAAAGGGCCTATGCAGCAGGTATTCTCTTCTGGCAGCTCTCAGTCCTTCTTCACTCATTCCCTTCAGCAGGACCTGGGATTCCACCCCCCACCCACCTCAACTACTGACAGCAAATTTCCATTTCAAGAAAGAACTCTCTTTTTTCCTATTGCCAGACAACCGCAACTTTCTTTCCTCCAAACCACGGGTGCTGTAAAACATACACTGCTCAGGTCTGATCAATGGTGCTACCAGCTGATTGTTCTCACCAGAGCCAAGCCTTGAGTCCTGTGCCCCCCAGCCCCTGACCGATCGGGGTGCTGTGCTGTTCCATGGAGATGATGGTTTGGGGTTGGTCAGGCCCGGAGGTGGGCGGGGCAGCCCTGTAGTGTTCCTTGAGGAAATATGGTTTTTCCACATCTTGTTGGAGAGATGAGTGGGATTGTGTCCTATGGGATCTGGGGACCATGTTGATTTGTAATCACTGAATTTTGCTGGAAGATTAAAGAAATTGTATATATTAGAGAAACTTGTGAGATTAAGTACCTGTCCTGTCACAGTAAACCTCTTGACTGAATTTATACTGGAGACAAGCACGAAGCACAGAACTGTACAATAGTTAATCGATCATACCAAAACCCCCCATGCTACATATAAGTTAATCTTTGCTAATTTTATATACGCTGACAAAAAAAAAAGTAATACACCTAGATCATTTATGATAATGTAGCTTACTGCAGTATGTTATATCATTAATTAGATGAACAGCAACTTTTATGTCCACACTACATTTCATCGGAGAGCCTGAGAATTTCTTACAAGTTTGGGCACTACCGACCTTTAACGAAATGGAACCTTCTTCAAGTAAAAAAAACCCGCAGAGAACTGAAAGGAGTATTTACCATTCTTGGTCTACTAAGCTAATGTTATCTCCTAAAGATGTCCTCCCTACAAGATCAAAGCTTTCTTGTGAATCCCAAATCTCACACAATGTTGACACAGCAGTAACACATAAAGAAAGCTACTTAGCTGTGTCACAGCTGGACTTTTAAACAATCTTGACAGCGCATTTTTTTACTAGAAAGCATTTTCAGATGCCTATTAGAAGACCAGTAGTGGATATCCTTAAGACATTTCAAGAACTCTTTATAAAGAAATGCAATAAAAGACAAAAATAAAAGCACTCCCCCAAACACCACTATCGGTCATGAATATTTGTGAGCTCTGCCTAAACCAGTTTTTCCAAAAAAAGGCAGACTGCGAATTCTCCCACAACTTCTGACACCAAGGGACATTTCAAATGTCAAAATTACTTGAAAATTCCTCGTTGTTCTGCAATGAGAACCAGCCAACATGGACATGGCAATCTGGGGGAAGAGGTTGTGTCAGACGTTGTCTTAACCATAATTCTCATATATGGGTGTGCAAATATATGTATTTAACTCTAATCACCATCAGACAGCGGTGAATTACTGATTTGAAACGAAGTGAAAAAATACAGATTTACAATATGCCAGGGCATCATAAAATAACACATCTGGAAATCAAGACCATAAAGCTCTCAGCACGTATAACCATGCTTCAATTTACAGCTGGATCTCTGTATTTCCATAACACAGTAAGGGTCAGTAGCAAGCAGGTTTCAAGCATTAACCTCTGAAAGTGTATGGAAGGGCTTAAAAACCTGCTTTCACTAGACTCTGCTTTAGAGATAGGTGAATTCTAAATTCCCAGTTCAGATGAACTGTTTTCCCACTGTGAAACACTTGTGTCTAGGAGATGAACAGAAATTGCTATGTGGCAGTGGTCTAATTTCCTCAATTTGACTACTACTTCAATATTTTTTTTTTATCTCTCAGGTCTTTCTTATGTGCTAGACAAAAATTAAGCAAAGGCAAGAAATTGCTACATGCCACTCCCTTCCTCAGGCTGTAACACAGGAATCTTCTATGTCACTAGAATGCTGCCTACACAGACACTGCTTCAAACCAAGGTCAGCTCACAAACTGGTGGCAGGAACTCAGTTTTTCTTAAGGACTAAAGAGCATTTTCAACACATTTTGTGAAGATGCTGAGGTAACAGCCGAACACAGCTTTTATTCAGTATGATGAAACAACCTAAAGTTTGGGTCAGATACAGCTCTCAGCTCTGTTCATGACCTCTGCTACTTATATACAATTCTTCATTTTTAAGTAATTGTCAAGGCAATGATGTCTTCAAGAAAAAACTCTGACATCTGCAAGAAGCTTAAAATCCCAATGGTTCATCTGGAGCAAGTATTTCCAGCATTTTACTCTGAAGTGTGTGCAGAAACAGGTTTTTACTAGTAAGCTTTGGAGATCTTCTTATGAAGGATTTGAGACAGATATTGAAGTTTGTATTTACAGACTAACCATTAAAAGCCAGAGGACTAAACGTCCTCACTGTCCAGATTTCAGAGAATGATGACTGCGATAAAAGGCAAGGCAGAAACATTCCCTTCACAGCACTCCCATGTTCTAAAGTTAAAACAAATAAAATCACTCACCTTTACTAATACATACACAAATGGGTATATTTTAAAAATTATGATGTGTCAGATTGTACATGTACTGTTTTATTTTTCCTCTTGCACCTGCTGCTTCCTACTACTCTATTCTTTAACTTGCATAATATACTGGTTTTGGCTGGGATAGAGCCAATTTTCTCCACAGTACCCGTTATGGGGCTATGTTTTGGATTTGTGCTGGAAACAGTGTGGGTAATACAGATGATTTAGTTACACTGCTGAGCAGTGCTTACACAGCATCAAGACCTTTTCTGTTTCTCATCGTCCCACCAGCGGGAGGGATGGGGGTGCACAAGAAGTTGGGAAGAAACACAGTTAGGACAGCTGACCTCGACTGTGCAAAGGGATATTCCATACCATATGGAGTCATGCTAAGCATATAAAGGCTAGGGGAAGAAGGGGGG
>VZRV01004585.1:775276-839100 GCA_013398115.1 Falcunculus frontatus | reverse complement strand
TTTGTTTCCCAAGTCACTGTTACACATGACGGACTAAACACTCCAAGTGGAACAATGAACTAGTGCCAAGTGAAAAATGATTTGTCTGGTTACGTTTCAGAGCCCACGTACCTGAAGTGCTATGAACGTTGGTGAAGGAATTGTCAGAGGCACTGTAGGGCCAGGCACCAGGTGAAGGCAGCGAGGTGTTGAGGGAAGAATTAGACCCTACCAAAGGGAAAAGGAGAGGAGACCAAGTTCACAGAGTTTCTGTAACACCATTAAACCTCAAGAACGCCACAACTGTACCCATGCCAAGCTTTCAGATGATCCCAGCCACAGTGCAAAGGCACACAGATTCCTTCTCAGGCAAATGCAACAGACTGTTCGCCTGCTACGACCGCAACATCGCGATAATCCCGAGTATCAGAGCGACTTTGACAATTACAGACCAGTTGTTCACTGTTTTACCTGTGGTGTTGTCCCGCAGAAGTTGGTGGTCAGTATCTACAATGGGAGATGTGGCTGTCCCCCCCAGCACACTTCCAGGGGTCACATAGGGGTCAGATTCAGGGTCAATGTTTTGTATACCTTTCCATGGCACTCCTGGTTGGAACTCTGGGACAGGAGAGAAAAAGGAATTAGATGCAATCAGGAGAATGTCATTTACTTGAAGTAATTGCTGAAGGTGTTTCGGGAGGGTAAACAATTGTCTTCTACACTGTTCTTCACGGGGAAAAAAAAAAGACTACATTTTAGAAGTGTAATCTATTTCACAATTCCTCCCACAGCACTAGCTCTGGTGTCTGAATACAAGTCTACATTACAAAAAAAGTGGTACAAGTGCATCCAGTATCCCTTTAAGCGTTTCTGCTTTGCTACATTCAGATGAGGTTTCAATAGTTTTAATGCATCCTGTATAAGATATGTAAGATTAGATTCTGTACACATACTTTGTGTGTGTGTGCAGGAACCTTTCCCAAGGAAAGGCTACCTACCTTAGGAGCTTGTAAACACATGTGACACATCATGCTGTATGTACACACACACTTTATACATTACCTATCAATAATGAGGTGAGATGCCTTGTGGTAAAAGTAATGTATATACTCATTGACATTCTTCATGCTTCACAATGAGATGGGTTGTACTTATCATGCTTTAGTTTCAACTATAGCTCCAGGCATGCCAGAATTTTAAGACAAGAGGATGAATTGTATTAAATACGAACAAAGATGCCAGTTACTCTAAGAAAGATCAGTAACTTGGTTCCTTCAGTGAATAAAGTGCTGTGGTCAGTTCTGCAAGCAGTGGTGCAAAAGTAAAACTGACAAACGCAAAAACAAGTAAAGAAGCTTCATAAACTGTGTGACAATTTGTGTGAGAGCGAAAAGAGTGCAAAGGTGGCAGATTCATCCCTTGCAGATACAAGTCTAGAATATGGGATTCCCAACTCGAATTTCTGAAATAATTAGTAATAGAATATTTGAGTGTAAATAAAGATCCATTATTAAAAGCAGATCAAAGGTGTGCTCTCTATAATGAAGCACTGTAGGATGAATCTGGCATGGAAGGGTTCATTTCAGTCACCTTTGTAATGAAGAAGTATAGTCAAGAGTATGACTTTCACAGACAAATACAGAAGAAAATATGACGCTACTGGTTCAAACAACTGCCACAGCAAGGGCAGTATTAGACTGTGACAATGCATGGGAGAATATGAGAGAAGACAAAAGAAATGCCCCACTGGGTCAGAACTGTGGTCCATCTAGTCCAGTATTTTGCCAACAGCACTAGGAGAAATACCATTAAGGGACAGAACACAAACCTGGCCACTACCTGTGGACTACTGGCCTCACATTCTCCTAGTATCCACAGTTGCCCTAAGGTGGCAGAAATACCCACTACCTGCTAGCACCGGCTCGTGAAACTGTTTTTCCATCATTTTATCCAATCACTGTTTCAACTGGCTAGTACCACCTGTTTCAAGAAGCTCTGAAAGCAACATAACCCAGTTCATCGCTCCTGATGGGAAAAAAGCTCCCATCTATTTAAAATTTATATCCTCTTAATTCCAGCATTTGTGCCATAGTTCTAGCATTGCAGGAGTCACAGAATTACAGTCCTGCATTTATCTTGTTCACTGCCTTCATGATTTTATAAACATCAGTTACATCTCCCAATCTTTAGTAACTCAACAAAATAATCCAGGCACCAACTCTTCTAACACTACGAGCAATCAGCACAGCATCAAGGAAAGACTCTGCTCAGCTACTGCCAAAATACTGCCATCCCCTGACAAGCAGGACCACCTTATTGTTAAGGAAGAAGTAATACAGCCCTTGGGTCTACTCAAAATATCTTCCCTCTTCTGAGACAAAGAATCCATGAACACAGGTTAGAACCTGGAAATCAGAACTTGTTTGGAGAAAGAAAAAAAAAAAAAAGAAGCCCAAGTCTTCTGTGAAGATTCTGAGAATTGGTGAGACTGAAAACTAAGTGCACATTAAGCTCTAATCAAAAGGTTAATGAATATACAAACGAGGCTCCAAGGATCAGCTGTTTATGAACACATTCACTCATCAATGTAACCCTGGCTGGAAAAGCACTTCCTTGAACTTCGGCATACTGACAAATTTCCAAACTTTCCTTTGGGACTGATAGTTATTATCATGCACATTCACTAACTTTTGTCTACAGACATGCTCTTTTATTTCTAGACAATAAAGAAGACACAAAATGCATTTCTCCACCAATATCTGAAAGGTCCTCTCAAGAAGTTCAAACATAAGATTATTGTGAAAACCATGACAGACACATCCAGGCCAGTCTGCCTGAAGCACGACTGATCTTAAAAATTACGGTCTAAGTATTACCTAAGTATGCAAGTCTGTGCAACATAACCGAAAGACATAGTTCTCACCAATGCAGCAAAACTTGCTCTCACCTCCAGCTGTGATATCAGTTTGACTGGGCACCACTTCATTTATCTTTGTGCTGAACAATACTGCTCTCTTGAGTGGCAGAATTTCTGCAGAGGATGGCATTTAGGAGGGAAACGTGAAAGGTGTAGTCAGGGTGAATGCTGAGTGACCACTGTTTTCATTCAAACCTATTTCAAGAGGTTTTCTCTTGTAAACTCATTTTTGATAACTTGTTTTCCAACACTGGGAAGAAGAATTCTATCTCCGTGCCAGAAACTGACGGTGGACCTCATCTACAAGCTTGTAAAGAAGGACGTAGAGTGTAAAGTCATTTTAGATCTTCATTCTTCATTAGGGGTGTTGTGTTGATAAAGTAGATCATGATTTCAGTTTTGCTTGACAATGAAGTCTGTAAGTTAGACAGACTATGAGACAGGCCAGCTGGCTGATGGTTATGGAACAGAAACTTGTCCCAGTAGCCTATGGATCTCGTAAGAGTGGAACAGCAATACAGCAATAACTGAATAAATGCTACCTGCCAAAACCCAGGATCTGTTACATGAAGCCTGAAATCAGAGTCTTGGGCTGCTTACACAAGAAATTATGGATGGCACTGATGATCTCAGTGAAATTTTATGTTCAGAGTTTGTGAACTTCACTTATCCTCTCACAGTGGTGAGGCAGTCAGCAACAAAAAATTTCACTTATCACTGACAGTGGGACTACAGATACCACTAGGGAAGCTCTACGATATCAACAAAGGGCAAAGAGTAGCTATCCAGCTTCTCACTTCTGTAAGAGTTTTGGTACCAACAATCTTGCCAAAGCCAGTGGTTGCTCCAAAGCTTGGAAACACGGCAGAGCTGATCCTCATGTGTCTCTTGTAACATTCCAAGCAGTACTGTGTTTCTCAATATTATACAGAGGAATGGTGACTAAGGAAACAAGTTCAGCAACAATGAGTCTGTGAGTGAGGTCTGGTAAAAGATTACGTTTTGGGAGTTTCTGGCATTATGAACAGCAACTCCAGTCCAAAAAGCTCTGTATTTAACAACCAGGCTGACAGAAGTGTAACGCAAATACACCTGTACAGTAAGCAGTATGAAAATTTGTGGATGCGCAGATGTTTTTGAAATAACTAGTTCTTTAGCTCTGTTAGCTCATTAGAAAATGTTTTCTTGCTGGAGTTAGATACTGAGTGCTTCCCTCATAAAAATCTGCATTTTCTAGGTTTCCTGCAGTTGTATCTGTCACACAGATTCCTAGGCTTTCTGATGCAAGGTCTGTGCTATTGCTTTACCCGAGAGATGTACCCGGACTTTTAAATTTTTTGTGCTCGACGGGATACACAGCAGAGGGTTTGCAGTTCATAATGTTTTCCTGGAATTCAACTGTCTTCCAGACAGGAGAGAAATCACAGCATCCACTATTTGCTGAACAGCATCGGTGATTAATCTGTGCAACTTCCAAGAACACCACTCTGTGTTTATAGGAATGTTTTATATAGAAAATTATGCGTGTATTCACATATGCACTTTTCCTAGAGTTTTCTAGCAGTGCACTTCAGAAACACAAAATCCTGCCAGCGAAACCAGAAGACTTAAAAAATGTGCACCATCCTGTCATCCAAAAAGCAAGAGACTTCTATTTAAGCCACAAGATTCCTGAGCACAACTGAAGCATTGCAACACTCTTCTACCCTTTATGCAACATGAACAAAGGTGAACCACAACATCACCACCATCACAAAAAAAGCCTACTTCACATATTTTTCTTTCTGATTCCACACTATCAATAAGAATTTTTACACTGTCAGCCTAACACAGCACAAATAAGGAATCGGTACAAAAGAAGGGAGATGGTGTTGTGTATTTTACAAACACATGTTTTCACGAAAATTTCTGTAAATGTAAAGTCACAAAACCACAGAAGATATGAGTTTACCTAACAAAAACCAAACAATATTCAGGCAATTCAGCAGTTAGTTCATATTTAGCCCACCATTTTTTTACTGGAAATTCAACATTTATGTTCTAATAAAATGTGGAAGAAATTTCAAACCCACTATAGGCCAAGCCACGCAAGTATTTTCTTTGCAATGGTTATTTAAGTAAGCATGATGAGGAAAGGTCCAGCACATCTATCCTGAAGCAAGGACATAACCCCTGCCCTTATGTAATACCTGGAGGCCAGCTGGCATTGCTGGATTTACTTCCGATCTTGTTTGTTGGTGGAGATTTGGCAGGTAACCAACTATCACCAGCAGGGCCTGCATGGCTGCTGAGTGGGTCGCCCTGGATTATGTCAAACTGGTTGTAGGGCGATCCTCCGCGAGCCTTTCCAGGGGGCACTATTGCACCTGAAGCATTAAAAACATATATTTACACTCAGGAAAGGCTGGGATCTTTAGGAGTACGATATATTAAAACAAAAATATTTAAGATGCATACTAATGAGGCAAGACATAGTTTCATCTAAGCTATTTCACCTCTGACAAGATGATCCTACAAGGGCATTCCCAAAATTCCCCTTCTCACCATTTTTGTGCATATTGGCATCTTGTGAAGCCACAGAGGGCAGCCCTTCCATCATAGTCCACTGCTTAAAGCGGGATTCTGTTCCAGCCTCTTTCCCTCCCACCATGCCATAATCCATGCCACTTGAGCCAAAGCCTGTGAAACAAACAAACAAACAAAACTCCATTGTTATTTTCTGTTTTGTTTTGAAGTATCTTTAAACAGGGAATCATTGTGATCATAAGAAAAAGGTGAAAAAAAAAACCCAACAACAGCAAAGGGTACATTCAAGTTCAAGGGGCATCTTCCAAGTAAGTGTGTTAGGTCAGTATGGCATGACATGCTTTCTTCTTAGGTTTGTCTTCTTCCCATATAATGAAAAATAATGCAATTTGATTCAAGGTTGACACTTGTCATAACCTTCACTCTAATGCTCATACACAAATTACTCATTTCTGGACCCAGACATAAGTGATTAACAGAATTACCATATTAATAATATGGAAGACACAGGCAATGCACCAAACCTCCTTCCACAGAGCACTTACCACCTGAACCGTATCCAGGTATTTGCCCTTTGGTCTGTAAATCTGAGAGACCCACATTCAAAGGATTGGGTACCATGCTGTCTAAATGTGGCTTAGGCCCAACGGGGTGGGATGGCGAATGCTTCATGCCAGGCTGCCTCTGCTGCTGCTGCTGGAGGGCACTCACCATACGAGCAATCTGCAAATGAAAGAAAAAACCAGTTCATCTATGCTATACTGCAACATAGAATTCCAGTAAACATAAAGAAACAGTGACTTAGAAGAGATCCAAAAGACCCTGCTCTCCAAAAAGTGCAATATGAAGAGAGCAGATGACATTACTAAAGCCGGCACCATCTCTACTGCAGACTGCATTTCCCAGGCACATTTTATACTTCATATGATTGACACAAACAGTGCCACACACCTGTTGCTCCTGCTGTTGTCGCACAGCTTGAGATAACTTTCTCTGGCTCTGTAACAGCTGTTGCTGCTGCTGCTGCTGCTGCTGCTGAAGGAGGAGCTGACAAGCCTACAAGATAAGTGGGGGTGGGAAGAGTGAAAATACAGAGCTCATCAAGTGAAATAGAATTGCCAGGAGCTATTCAATAGCAAACGCCTTGCTCAGAACTTAGGTAAACTGTTTCTCATTCCACTCACTCAAGTAAAATGACAATGAATGCATTAGAAGAATACCACATCCTTCACTTGTTTCTAATTTAACATTGTGCAACAGAATTACTCGTACCTGCTTTACCACCATCACTATGACGACAAGTCTGAAGAAAACTTCATTAAAAATCAACAAACAACTGCTTTCTGTACAAAAACATGGCTTAGAGTAATTACTAACCCACTGCAATCCACAATAATTACGTGGGCCTATTTGGTTTATCTGCTGCCTTCTAGCAGGGCTTTACTACCCCGTATAGCAAAGAGGGAATACTTGTACGAAATAGCATCAGTAGAACAAAACAGAACAAGCATAAAAAGAAAACACTTTCAGCAGACAATTTGTAAACAATTTGTAATCTTGTTTCACAAGATCACTAGCTACTTACTAATTGAAACTGGGGAATCTGTGGAAGCTGGCTCAGCATGGCAATCTGTTGTGGAGAAAGCTGGGGGCCCATATTGAAAAGACCAGGATTCAAGCCACTGTTGGGAAACTGTTTGAGCATGGAGGCCGAAACCTGCACAGAAACCAGTTACATATCCTGAATGCACTGCTATGAGGAAAAGATGACGAAGTAGAAGTATTTCTATAAAGGAACAAGTATGACACCAATCTTCAATGGTGTTCTCGGAAAGACATTACAGATTTATTAACACATCACACTTAAACATGCACCATCTATAACTTGGGCAGAGTGAATACCTCACTTGATTGACAATATACAGTATTACATGTGCAGATACAGACACACACACAAAGGTTCCTCCCCCAACCAATCAGGTGCTAGAGACTGCACTAAATTTAAATGCGGATATATGTGCAGCTAACCAGTAATCACAGTACTGCATTACCACATTAAAAACGTACTGCTTGACAAGGGAAAAGAAAGGCATTCAGGTAACCACTGGAGCGAAGAAACAGTGCCTCAGAGAAAGAGTTAATCTCTTTGTACATTGAATAAGATATAGTAAAAGACAGGAGTAGGTGGAGAAGAATCCCCCCATTTCTCCCTGCATTATTTGAGAGTTACACAAGTACAATTCAAGAGAATCTCAAGAATTGTTCACCAAGTCCAAAGCAGAAGGTAAACTTGTACATTTGGAGACACTGAGGTCTTAAGATTAAGCTCTGCAATGTAAATATAACATGTAGCCCTTCATGAAACATCTTTTGGGGGGGACAGGAAGCACAGGACAAGACTACTTAAAAAAATTAGGCAACCTGTCACACTTCAGAAACACATTAAGCTTTCACGTTTATTTGTTCCTTTTAAAATACTTAGCAAAAGCCTATATAAGACATAGGACTCCCAAATCCACTTTTGAGGTTTAAAAATACTGGTAGCGAGCATTTACCATCAACTGCCTTGGAATAAGATAGAATATTAATGTTTCTGCACTGAGTTTTAAGTACTTTCACTATGAATTGTAATGGTTTTATCTTATTTAATTTCTCAATTTCTTAACATCAAGTTGAGACTAAGGTGTATAAGTAACCTCGACGTGCTCTGAAGGCTGTAGCTCTACTTTTACAAGTAACCAGTTGCTATAAATTCCTTACCTGGGGAGAAAGGAATTGGGGAGGCACTTGCGCCCGGATATTGGGGGAAGGATTTAGTGGCTGCACTGGTGTGTGCATGCCCCTCGATTGTGCTGTGCTGTTTCCAAACAAACCATGATTGCCACCCTATAAAATTAAAGCAGTAGTGAGAAGAGGAATCTTGCAGGATAATGGATTTCTATGCTAGCAACTACGTATCAGTAACAACGAGCCAAGTACAGACTTAAACAGAGTTCCCTTAGAATTACAGACATTTGCCTACAATCAGTAATATTCTACCTGGGTTAAAACCACTGCGCTACATTTTTGACATGCAGGTTGTTTCTCCTCTAACACTGAAGGGTCATGCTTATCTGCTTACTTCAAAGCACATGACAAATCTAATGTTTTAATATTTTGCACTTTACGTGTTGGGAAATGGAAATTTGGAGTACAAACAACAAACTAAAAACTCCCTTCCACTGGCTTACAAGTATGGCAATACTTGGTCAGCAAGAATTCTGGTCCCCCATTTTAGAGAAGACAGGTACTTTTCCTGAGATATCACTCATAAGGCTATTATTTCCTCTGCAGGCCTTTCATTAACTGAAATTTGAATTCTAAAATACTATTAGAAATTTTCCTTCTGCCATGAAAATGCCAGCATTCTGGACCTAGGTATTTTCCTTCCCCTTTTCTCCCACTAAATTTGAAGAAAATTTTCAAGTGAGAAAAAGAATTGTGGGTTTTTTTCTTTCTGTGATTTATTTTCCAGCATGAGAATACTTGTTGTTTGAGCTTTTTAATAGGAAGTATTTACTGGTTTATAAGCAACTTCTGTAATAAACCCTAACACATGAAAAAGACCAAAGAACATCTGTGATTATGTTTCACAATTTCAGCCTCTTGAGCAGACTTTTTTTGGTACCATTTTTCAAAAAAAGCGACAAGAAATGTTATAAGCAAGCAGTCTCCTACACTAAGGGAGCTACACTCTCTTGCTTCTAAAAGCTCAAACTCATACTCCAAAGCACCCTTATGTGTCATGATTTTGTCCTTTCAGTTTCAAGACCCTCAGAATTTCTCATCTCCTGCTGTATATCAGGATGTCTGTGACCCTCAGATACCTGGGGTTCCTAAAGAGTGTATTTTCCACTCCTCAGCCATCATTCCCCATTCTGCCTGTCCATGCCAGCATTGCTGCACCCAATATAAGTTCATCATTCTTCCAAACTGAGATTGTGCAGGCCTTCACGAAAACCTTTCCTTCCCTTATATACCAGGATTTCATAAATCCTACCATAATACTGTGCATAACACTCCTACCATAATACTGTGCATCCTCTGCTATCCTTTTGCTCAAACACAAGTCACTCCTCCTGCTTCTACACCAGCAGCACTATGGATTGCCTCATTCAACTGCATCCCCCTCCACTTAAAGTATCTTCTCTTTCAGAAGTAACTCCTAAGCATGCAGGAAGACAAACAAAAAAACCCAAAAGACAAGAGGTTTTATTCTGGAAAGAGCCAGCTGGAATCAACTACACATTAAAATTTTTGAGAGGCCTTGAAGCTGCAGTTACACTTTCAGCCCTCTCTATAACTCTGCACACTGAGATCAACAACATGCCTCCAAATTTTGGACTTAATCTGATGTTCAACACTGTGTCACATAGAAACAGAAAGACAACACAAAGAAACACCATCATGTTAGGCATGTGACTACATAAGCTAGACCAGCTGCAATAATTAGGTACTATTCTTTCATTTCCTAGTATTCCTAAAATATTTTCTTCTAGAATAATGCAGAACATAATAGCCAGAAATTCTTCCAAACTGCAGTTAATCATTTAATTTCTTCCCCACTATTTTCCTGTACGCAAAAATATTACTACTTCCAAAGTTTTTAAAGGCTACTACATCAACCCTTACTTTGGACTGTGAGGAAGGGAGAAGGGAACAGGCACAATGCTAAATCACTGCAACATTTTACAGGCACATTTCTACATACAAGGTCTTTGAGTGGAGTCTGAAAAAATTCAGTGTTGCGTTTGATGAGGCAAATCAACAGCCTCTAACTGAGTTTTAACCCAGCAATTAAAATAAAGGATGCCACTAACTTCATGACTTCTGAAAAGCACTTCTAGCTGCTGTTGCACTGTGATTTAGGAAGGGGCCAACAAAACCAGACAGAGTACGTTCTGATGCTAGGAACCAAAGTGGATTGATTCTCAATGGCCTGATACAGCTGAAATTTCCATTAACAATTTTAATCTATTCAGCAGAAAAACAAATGCAAGCAACCAACTAACCAGGATTAAGCCCAGGTTGCAGCCTTATAACAATGCATCTTATAAGGTGGCCTGCTTACTTGTCTAGCAGCGAAGTTTTGGGGACTGAGCCCTGAGCCGATTGCCCCAAGGCCGACGTTGGATAGTGTGGAACCAGAGGGAGACAGCTTGTAGCTGGGAGAAGGGGAGAAGGGAGAGCAGGGAGCCTCATCCCCAAGGCACCCATCTTGATTGGAGAAAGGCAAAGTCAGCTGAAGCAGCAGTTAGCCAACAGCAGGAGTTGGTTAGTGAAGCAACAGAACGCAAGAGGAGAGAAAGAGGGACGGTGAGTGACTAGGAAGAAGCAAAGGTAATTTGTAATAGCAGTTACAAGGACAAAACTTCTGATTCAAACGATCACTTGACAATTGAGATTTTGGTCCAAGGAGATAATCGATAAATTCCTATGTTTTCTTTTTAAAAATACATTTGAACTCTCATGAAATTTGTTTCTGGTAATGGCCATTACCACTACAGAAACAAACAAATCTTGAATGAATTCCTAATGTTAGCACACACCTACCAGCATAATTTGTTAGGAAACGCATTAGCTTTGCTCATGGTATTTATTAATTATGCCACCAGAGGGAGTTGACAAAACTTTTTTTTGGCTTGCTGTACCAAAATGGAGGAGTTAAAAAATTCCTTGACTGTTAACACACCCTCAGAATTTTTAAACCAAATTTATTTTCCATTTTACATGTGATAAATTGTATTTAAAAAAATCAGCCCTAGAGCATTCTGAATCTATTGGATGCTCTCCAATTCATAATGTGAAGCAATTAATATTTGATAATAACAGTGAAAGCTTCTGTTTAAAATAGGCAAGAATATGAAAGAAACACTACCATAACATACAACAGATGTCACAGAGAAACAGATGTCATACAGAAGCTTACAGTACACAGACATGCAGCATAAGGGGTTGTGGAATTTAGAAAGGGTGTTTCCAATAAATGCCAGACATGAAGGAAGAAAAAAATTTGGAAGACTGTGATTACTTATATTTACTTAGGTCTCAACCAATTTTTTTTACAGTAGATGACTGTAGTTAGTAGCCAAAAGAATGACCATGATGAAACCGATAACAAATTTCATTGCTACCAGTAGTTTACCCTTCCAAGAAAAAAAAAAAGGAATTTCTGTCTACATCAGAAACAATCTATGCTAGAATAAAAAGCCTCACTCTCCCCAGTTTAGTTTGTCTATGCACACCTAACACCTGTTTTATACACACATTCATTCTACCAGTATAACTCCCCCACACCTTTTATTACTGAGCTTGTTCAGGGTTATTGAATTTTTAGCATCTCTGGAGAAGTAGGGTAAAAACTGGGACCTTGAACACAGAGGTTGGTATGAATTTATCTAAAGATATTTCTCTCACCTTCTCAAAATAAGGCCCACTATCTGTGGTTCCCATGTCTTTGGAATTAGGTGGACGGAACCCAGATCGATCCTTTCTCATCATGTCATTAAAATCCCCGAGATTCATGGCTCGTTTATCTACCTCAAACTTCTTATCTGGGAGACCACCTGTAAAAAAAAAGGAAATTAGTGCAAATAATCTCTACCATGTTTCATGACAGCAGGTTCACAGCCAAAGAAATAATCTGTAAGATCAGGGTATAAATTACATCTGTCTTATAATTTAGCATAGCTACAGTTGGTATTAAAAGGGTTGAAAAATTAATGTAGGAAGTTTCATTTAACGCTGAACATGCCAATTTACAGAGTTTAATGTGAAGTATTTCTCACAATTTATGTACAGATATAAACATATACATTTCAACTAATTCTATTAATTAATACCTAATTCTCTATCTCTTCCAAAACCTGCACTGTTATTTGTTGGTATTCAGTATGTAGAAAGACCACTATGTAAGTTCTCCATGCATTCTACTTAGCCTTTACTGGGTTTGACACCGAGAAATTCTTTGAGATGCTTTGAAAAATTTGGTCACATGCATACAATTTGGTCAAAATTCTCCTACAGTCATGTGAACTTAACTCCTGAACACAAGAGATCAACTGGTATATTGTAACTTCAGACAGACAACCAATCTCCCTCAGCCTGTACACAATAAAACAGCCACTAACAGAGATACTTCTCAAACACCCCCTAAAGTCTCCTGCCATTGTTTAGTGAGTAACCTGGTGGAGTAGGAGGAGATGTCAGTAAGAGATGACCAAACTGAAGCATACATGGTGAATACAACATTGACTTTTTCTAAAAGCTTTAGCATCAGCCCAAGAGCTGACTGGAAGAAGTTTTCTACCTTACACACTGAACTGTTGCCAAGGAACAATTTTTTTGGTCATATGTGGCACCTGTAAGCTATCAGATGCATATTGCTATGTCGAAGTAGATGGAAAACATCTTCGTTTTAAAATACGCATGTGACAGAAATGAGCTTTACTGGTATTTCTAGTTTTAAAGACTACTGTTCAGTTGGTAGCACAGATGGTCTTTCCAAGAACTGTTTCAAAAACATGTCAGCACAATTAACAAGAAAATCTACGACTTTTCCAAAGGAAGTTGGTGATAGATAACCTACCCTACCACTGACCAAACACTAAATCTTTATCAAACAGAGCAGACAGCTAATCACTCTAATACCTTCAAGACAGTGTTCTTTGAAAAAGCTTCTCAAATCCAGCATCTCTTCTTTATGTCCAATTCCAATCTATTAATATTCACAGCTATGCTACTGCCAAGAAGCTACGAAACTGACCACTAATTGCATGGGTTTTTCTTACCCGCACAGCTTTCAAAGTTGATCCAGCTTCATCCTCTCAGATGCCTTAAACATCATTTATCACAAAAGAGTTGACAAATCACCTACATACCTTAGCTTGTAATTGGAGTCATACTGACCTGGATGAGCTCGTGATTCTCTGATCCCTTTCCAACATATCCTAAAAAGCTACAACTGGCTCTGCAAAAGCACTCACAAAGTGTCACACACAGCTCAGTGCTGTCGATACCTACATCAAACCACTGCACACAATGCCAGCAATGTGCTACCAAAAGGCTCCTGTGCTTTAATTCCACACAGGAAGCCCCGGCCATTAGCTGCTTGAAAAGAAACTGAAAGCAAGGCATAGTTGCATCACTGTCTGAAATGAAACTGGGTCAATGCCAACACAAGATGACTAAGCCACAGAAACACCCTTCTGTCTCTCCAGTTATCCTGATGATCCAATCAGCTCCTCAAACATTGCTGAATGATGCCTTGTAAAACACACAGAGCATTAAAAGAGCACCTCTGAAGGCCTCAAGCACAGATATGCATGTCACTTAGTGCTGAGGCAGCTGCTTAAACTTCAATATAAACAAGGCCTCACTGAGAGAGATGATTGCATTCCTTTAGCCCATTCATAGAAAATTCTAATGCAACCTTGAAACCTGTTGTGTGAGTCTTGTCTTTTGAACTTGTCAACTAAAGCTATAAATAATGCAGGAAGCTAAAGAATAGCTTTACCTTATGTAGTACAAGACAACTGTCAAAATCTGAAAAGTATGAATTACCCTCTACAGTACACAAAAACACTCATGTATGAATAAATATGAAGCCCCAAATTCTCTACATGCAGACACATAGAACAGGTTAAAAGTTAAATCATCTTCATAAAAGAAGACCCTATCAGTTCTCGGATTTTTCCCACTATTAAGAGTTGTGAAAAACACCGTGAAAAATGCAAAATCAAACAAGGACTTGGAAGATGACATTCACTCCCTAGTGTGGAAAAATCCACTATCAAGTACATCTCCCCCACCACATGCACAGAGCTTAAAAAAAAAGAAGACAAATCTGAATTCCATGCAAAATTATATAATATGACCCTGCACTGGGAAATAGGAGACAGAAACTGCTGCTGAGCAAAGTTACCCAAAACATTTGCCAACAAGAGACTCCAACACGGTGAAGTACCAGTGGGGTAACCCAAATGGAGAAAACCCTTTTAAATGCTTTCTGCTTGACCACAAAAACATTTTAAAGATACTGATTTTATACCTTTACCATAAATTTACATCATCCGAGCCTACTGAGCAAGCACATGCACTTAGATATTGAGGCGTTTTATCTCTATGATACATCAAATTACAGCTTTGTAACATATTTACAATAGCCAGGTGCACAAATTGCATTTGAGTCAATAGAAATTTTAAATTAATTTCTCAGTATTTACAGGTGATTTGAGAACTCCCTGATCTACAGACGTTTTAACTAATATATTAAAAAAAGAGACAAAGGTGACTGTCAAACGGGAAAAGAAAATACAAAATATTAAGTGGTTCTGACAAGCTACTTTACTGTAGCAAACTTCCTATCACAGAACTTACAAAATAGGAGATACTTCAATGGGAAAAAAGTTGTATCCTGTTTTCAAAGTAGACAAGCTATCCACTAAAGAGATTTGATAGAAAAAGAAAAGAAGTACATCTGCCTCAGGCATGTTATTGATCCATCTCTTTTCTGTCTTGGTCAGTAAATGAAAGTATTGCTCTAGCACTTGAAATAAAGGGAACACTCTTCAAACAAGGAGACTGAGACCAACGTAGTAAGAATGTGCATGACAGTGCATGATGATCAGAGCCAAGGTGCTCCAAGCATAAAGTTTTCCAAAGCCCAAGTTTTCTTCGACATATGTGGTCTCCAAGCACAGATTTAACTGTACATTTATCCATAAACTAGGAAAGTATCATGCTGGTAGTTATCTGTCAGAAAAAACCTGGTATGTTGTAATCTTGACTGAAAACCAGTTGAAGAACAAGCCTACCTCATAAATAAGTCCACTTTTAAAGTTTAGAAGTAGACCTACACTGAGCAAAACAGCTTATAGCTTTCCACAAACAACTGCCATAAGCAACAAGAGCAAAACTGCTGAACAGAAGTAACAGAAAAGCCTACGAAGATCTGTTACATTCTCAGTCTTTGAAACAGAATAAAAGCCATAATAAATGGCTCTACCTAAGATCAAGGGATGCCACCATTAATGGGCACACTAAACTTAAAGAAGTGCAACATATCAAGGTAAAAGATGCAGCCTTTCTGCACCTTTTCACAGGATATTCTGAGCAGCAGCCATCTCCTCAGAAGCTCTGATGGCCTTAGGGTCCTTGAAAGTTCCAAAGGATCCTTAATTTGGAAATAAAGAACTAAGAGAGCTATAATCAGTGTAATCCAGGCTACCATCCTCTTCATTTGTATATGCTTAGATCTGGTTTTTACCAGCAGCATCTGAAGGCAGATGAGAACCGAGCACCCATGAAGATGATTGATCTCGACCTAGACATTCTTTAGGGAAGCATGATACAATCAGAGCCTGAATTCCAGAGAGGATGCATGAGGCCAAACTGGAGAGACCAAAAAATTGTTACCTTCCACAAAACTGTGTTCTACAATTTTAACTAAATACTTTTATCATCTCTTACTGAGATCTTTAACTACTTCAGAGGAAGACAGCAATTTTGGGAAAAATGAACAACTGAATCCTCTATCAAGTGAGATAAAAGTTTAAGAAAGCAATGGATTTTAAGTTGAGACACACTCCATCTGTCTGGATTGTATCAGAATACCAAATCCAGAGCTGGTATTAGATGCCAGTAAGTCTTGACTACCACATCTCTACCTCTGGTACCACACAGCCCATAGTGCTTAAGCTGTGCAGCAACTGTGGTGAAGCTATCCAGAACATAAAATCTAGTTCTACTGAAAAGTAATTTGTAATAGCCTGAGGCATGCAACTGAAGAAATCAATGGCAGAGGATAATTTTTCTCCTCTCACATCACCTCCAGGAAGCTGTAGTAAATGGGATGTCCTACTGGCATAAAGGGAAAACAGTACTCTTCCACCAAATGAAAAAGATTTTCACTTTCTTAAAACAGCAACAACGAATACAAACTAAAAAGATTAAAACAGTCTTAGAAGATGTCTCTGGCCCAAGTTATAGTTCTGCTCTGTACAGGTATACATCCCAATCTTGCACACCAGAGTCAAAGCTTACAGACAAGACAGAGGATGCTTTTTACTCTACCCTTCTATTATGAGAAGTGCTAAATGTAAGGATCAAGCCCTTCCAAAGTACAGCATGTCATCCCCATAAAAATACTACACGTGATCTCACATTTCAGATGTATTGAAATCAAAATATACGCACCTACAGACAAGTCCATCTTACTGCCTGGAATGTCGTCAGTTTGACTCTGGGGAAAAAAAAAAACCAAACAATTCAGTTCTGACTTCTATTCAGTGCTGAGAAATATTTCAGAAAGGTGGAATGCAGGAAGAACACGCTTGTGCCAATGAAAGTTTTACTTTAAACTTAATGCAGGGATTTCTAGTATCACCCTGGACACACCTTGCCTCAAGCCCCTAAGGCAGTGCATGGCAAGTTTACCCATATGAAACCAGACATGCAAATGCATGTGACAGAGAAAGATGGACACAGACATGCTCCATAAATGAACCTCTGTCCTTGCGTTCCAGTGGCTGAGTGACAGAACACTGAAAATAGTGGCCAAAATGATAGCTCATCCTCATGACCTGTCATGCCATCAAATCTTGAAACATGCTGCCACTGGAGTCTTCAGTTGGCAGTCTGGGACAAGGTGTTCCCATAGCTTTCCGAAGCATCTATAGTCTAGCAAACTGAATTAGAGCTTGGGAGCCAAAAGACACTGCAAACTAATCCTAAGCATGTCGGTGACAGCTTGTGCAGCCCTGGACTTCTCACACAAACTCTGCATTGTTATCTTTTGTTAGCCAGCATTACATACTATTCCTGCTTCACAGGATGACAACTGGCACAATATTCTGCAAAATATTTTAGAAATTAGCCTGTCAGAAGTTAAAAAAAAAATATATATAATTTTTTAAAAAATACAGCTCTTTTTCTCAATGATGTGATATTTATTTATTTATTCACTTTACCAAACAATTTTTATTTACGGATTCATAATGAGCCTTTTTTGTTCTAAGAAGACTCTGCTGCACTTCAAATGTAAATTCAGCCAAAACAGACACAGGGCTGTAAATCTCCTTTTCTGATAGGTGGCTGAGATTCAGAATCAGTACCTTGGACTTATCACAGCTGTCTGACATTATAGGCAGGAGCCTCTATCTTGAGTGCTCTAAACAGCATGTTATGAAAATAAAAGTAAAAAAACCCCAAACCCAAAGCAACAAAAAAACACCCCACACCAAAAAGCAACAAACCCCCCCCATAAAAACAAACAAAACAAGAAAACACACATCCCCCTCCCAAATCTGTTACTTGCAAGGAAACTGCAACCTCAGAACAAGAGCTATCATAAAGTAACTTTAGGAGTCAAAGTAGATTTGGGTTTTTTTCTGAGAAGCCATTCTGAGCCAGCTCCCACAGGTATTATAATCAACATCCCAGCATAGCAGATGAAGATAAATAACTGTAAAACAGCTGATCTTTTTACTTATTTAAAGCTTACAGCTTTTTCACAAAGTTGGACTTCCTTTTTAAAAAAATTTACTTACTAGCAAGCCCATATTTGAAAACTGTTTGGATAAAGGGTTCATCCATGAATCACTATTTCCTCCTTTTAATGCGCACTGGAAAAGAAAAAAAAAGACAAAAATATTTTTAAGAAACTTCTTGATTCCATAAATTCTCCTTTATCCTTGAGACAAGCACGTGTAAAATGTAAATACTTTAAGTACTTTTTTCAGGAGATTAATTTTTCTGATACCAGAATTTTCATGTTTGGAAACATTTATCAAATATTCTGTCTCGTACAATTGCCCACTGCTAGGTATTCCAAACCGGTTGAACATTGTCATGTAGACTGTTTATTGCACTTTCAAGTTTCATTCAGTAATCTGGAAAGCTTTGTGAACATTGTTTATTTTTTCCTTTGTTACAGTTTAATACATTCTTTAATCCAGTACATACAGAGGCTGATTTCTTCTTGCATTTCTTCCCTTTAGCATGGTGTCTCTTACACAGGCACTGTGCTGACCAGGCTCTCTCTCCGGCCTTAGTGTAATTTACAGATCATCAAAACCAACACTAACACAGTTCAACAGTGAAGAAATTTTTCCGTCGTTTTGGCGGTTAAAATAAAAAAGCTTTAAGTGAGAAAAAAGTCTCTGAGAATAACTGCTGCAAAACAGGAATTGTAAAACTCCCTACCATGCCACAACAGTCCTAAGAAATTTCCATGTCCTAGGAAACTGCTCTGCCTTGCCTTTTGAGTCTGCCCTACCTATTTCATGAGAAGCAGACACAACACAGTCCTTCTAATATTAATACAGTAACAAGTGTTACTGTACTAAAGAACTTTAATGCAAACAAGCCTTAGAAAGAAATTTACTCAGGACTACAGCCAAGCTCCTGCTCCTGTTTGAGGCCAAATGTCAACAACAACAAACATAAGTCAAACATAAATCTAACAGTTGTTAGAAATAAGAAGTGCATGTGCCAAAGGGACCCTGGAATTCGAACTTCAGCAGGCCATGCAAGAAAAACAGCAGCAGCCTAACACAGAAAGATGTGTCAGCAAGTGAAGAGAAACAGCCTTGGGATACTTATTTTCATTTAGCAATGGCTGTGCAGCTTAAAAACCAAAAGAATTTGACACCTACTGGAAGATTTATTAGTCATATCAGGTGCAATATATTAAAGCAAATCCAAAAACTTCCCATTTTTTTACACTACTTTAAGTAGCATCTTTCTGTAACTCTGCAAAACTACCTTAAAAAAAACCCCTATATAATGCTCTAACATATCAGTCAAGACTGTTTTCAGACAACACAGCAGCAATGAATCACTCAAGCATTTTACCTTCATTTGTGTTTTCTTTCCTCCTTGCCCCCAGCTTGTTGAGTTGTGGGAGGAACTGCTTCCCTGAGAGCCTGCTGTGTTCCAGACTCCTCCCTCCTCCTCCTCTTCCCAGCTGGAATGACGTGTTCCTGTCACTGGCCCATCACTCTCTCCCCAGCCATCTTGCATAGATTTAGAACCTTCAGAAAAAAGAAGAAAAGTTCAAAAGCAGTCTACAATACCATGCAGCTGGTGATGTGACACTGCAACATTAGCTGAGATCATCAGAATCCCAAAGGAACTAAAAAAAAAAATTCAAAAATGTGTCTTCACTCTAACAGCTGTAAAAACTTGTGCACGAATCCCAAAACCCAAGAGATTTGGTGGCATGTTCACATGTCATGTTTTGCAACTATTTTAAAGAAATGTCAAACCTTTAAAGATATAATAACAATAGGGACCTCTTATACAGATACAGCTGCATTTAAAAGGCAACCTATTATTTTTGAGTGCAAATGAAAGCCTTCAAATCACACTCAAAAACCAAGGGTGCTGAAGGCTCTGGTTCAGGTGGTTTATCAATTATTTCCTCTCTCACTTCAAAAACCTTAATACTCCCCTTGCCCTACTGTCTTCCACAAAATTACAGAAACAAACCACTTTTAGGTACAACAACTAAGTAGAATCTGAAAGGCAAGGCCCTGACATTGTCCTCTGGTACAAACAACACCAAAAGCAGTTTAGTGCAAAAAACCCCAAACCTCTCTACTACAGATTCTATTCCTAACAATGTCACTAAAGAGACTTACTAGCAGAGCTGTTTAAGTATATCAGAAAGCTACAACCACTTCACTGTATCAGTTTAGACTTTTCCCTGTTGGCCTCTTTTCTTGCCAGTACTCTCTAGCACTGTCATGCAACTTGGATTTCTAATCTTTACTGACGAGCCATGAGGAGTCCAAGTCCTCATCCTGTCCACTATTCAACTGTTCTTCCTGCTCTAACTCTTCATTCTGCACATTTATTCCCGTATTTATTTATTTAGCATTTATCTACTTTAAAAAAGATTTCCATCATCATCAACATCACCTTTATAATAACTAATTCTATAATTGTCTGGGGTTTGAGTGTGGAAATCAGGAATAAGGACATTAACATCCATAGCAGAAAGTCTGAATATAAAAGAAGTCAAGAATTGCAATTAGTCTACCATGGGGATCTCTACACTGATCATAATGAAAATAAGTACAGCAGCATTTTATGGTGGTTTAAGAGATACCTTAAAATGCATCATAAATAAACCCTCAGATACTTCACAGGAAACAGCTTTTTGAAGGTTGTTCATTTAATTTTTTAAACTGAGGGCTGCTTATGAAACTTCTGGTCCAAGTGCAAAAAATCTACCTCTTGAACCCTTAATCATGCTACTTACACAGAAAAGGCTACATTTAAGTACTATGACTGCAGAGTCAAGAACAAAATCTGGAAATGTTATACTGGGTAGTTCTGTGCAGCTTTAATTTATTTCTGGTGACAGTGCTTAAACATATACTATGATACTGATTTTCACTACATGACCATAGATTATTTTTCTGCGCTGACAACTCAGTCAAGAATCAACTGGATTCTTGAACATGAATCTGGACAGTGATATAAAGATCACTTGTCTGTATGGCACCTACTTAATTTTCTGCATTTGCTGAGTAAGGAGGTAGCAACAGCTATAGTACACAAATGAAATTGTGAAGATACAAAAAAAAAAAAAACAAACCAAAAAATTACAGAAAACTGAATTTATTCCTACTTCTCCAGAATATTCTTACACAATGCTGGTAGAACTATGTAAATCTACTTTTTCAAGCAGGTGGATAATGATTTACGCTTCCTTCTTTGGCTCCAAACTGATTTTTTTCCTTTTCTGATCAGAGCCAGTCTGTATCCTGTCCCTAGATTCTGCCCTACAGCTGGGGACAGCTCACATAGAGAACAGCACATGTATATCACAATTCTTTGGTTATGACACACATACAGACCAGTCACAGCAAGTGAGTGACCACGTAAAGTCCTAAAAGACTGTATTAAGCATTAACAAATCAACAAAATTTTCAATGCATCAATTTAAGAAGTTCTAATTTTGGTCATATTTAGGTGTCTTTTTATAGATAAAAGAAGACATCCATCTAAACTCAGCTTAGCATCCTCAAAGTGCCAAGTCTGTGTGGCAGGCATGGGAAGCCTGTCACCCACAAAAGCCTGCTATAATGGTAACACTAAAGGAGCAAAGATTTTTTGTTTCAGAAATGGCCAAATTATTTAATTGGGGTGGGAGGAAGGGAGAATAACCCAACACTATCTACACAGAATTTCATTTCAAACAATTACATGTCGCAAAAGCAACTTCTGGGCTGGAAAAAGTTTTACAGTGGGCATCATCAGTCAAGTTCAGTAACACTTTGTGTATCATCAGTAGCTCCTGCAGGAAACTTCACATCCAAATCTTACTGAGTTTGGAAATAACATTGCTTTTGTTTGTTGTTTTTTTCCTTAAAAAAGACTGAAATAAAAATTACACAAACAACTTACATCATCAAAATAATATCCACAAAAACTCTTAATATAGCAAAATTTTAACTTTGAAGTAAAATTTCAAAATATTTCAACATCTCATTCATGAAAGACTGCTGTAGGCATTTAGGTTTGACTACAAAGTGCAGCTCTTAAGAGTTACAATTTTCCTCCCTTACACAAGTAAAAAAATCCATTCAAAGCCGAGTTCCATTATCAAAGCATAGATGACCATGTAATAGCCTCCACAGTGGAATTTGTCAGTACTGTGCATGCCTTTTCCTGATATGATCAGAAAAAGTGACTTATCATGTAACAACTAGGCAGCCAGAGAAAAAGAGAAAAATACACACTGCCTTACTGGAAAAGTGTTTCAGCACTTCCAGAATCAGAGCTGCCCATTTAATTGCCGAGTTAGGAAATTTTTTACTACCTTAAAAGACAAAGTTTCGGTCATTTACAAGCACTTAATACTCATTCATCAAAATCCTATAGTAACATTCAACACTGCTTTTAGGCCTCAGATAACAATTCCTCCACAGGTGACCTATGCCAAAAGGCCAAACACTAAGAATCTCCAGGGCAATTGCAAAGAAACTGGTATCTGGCCTATACTCACTAGATTTCATGGCATTCGGGGCGTTGGAAGGTGCATTCCCCCAGCCTGTAGTCGATGCTCCTGTATCATCTACTTCACCCCACCCGGGACTGGTTTCATTTGGCTCACCCCAGGCGGACGTACCATTATCTGGAGCAGGTGGAGTGCTTTTGCTCCAGACTGCACAAAGGAGAAAGAGGTTTCATTACAGACCATTTAGACAATGAAGTATTTACTGCAGTGCAGCACCACGTCATTTATCTACTGCTTTGTTCTTCTCCTTGAGGACTTTAGGTTCTCAGAAGCGTGGGTGCAACAGAATTGACAATCATTCACAACAAATTTAGAGTGGGCACTGACCTCCAGGGATGAAAAGGAAGAGAATGCTATGATGAGTAATACTCTTCTCCCAGGCTAAACATGAACCCCACATCTAATACTGTCCTCCTGTCTGTGAACTTTTGTGACTAATTACAAGCATCTAACTTAAGGGTTTTAGATACTGGATAAAGAGAAAGGACATATCTGCAGTACATATTAAACCAAGATAGCATTCTTGAAGTGTCTTTGAGTCAGAGGAAAAAATTACATAACAATAATATCTTAATATATTTCCAGGCTATGTAACTTTTTCTTGTCCTTATTCCAAAGAAGAAAATATTTTTCTAAGTATTCTTTATCATACAGCAAAGCCAAATTTGACTAAAAAACTAAGTCACAAACCTGCTCAATTTCAAGTGTTAACTGAGTGTTTCAGAGCCAAAAGGTTTTTGACTAAAAATAAGTAAAGATTTTCTCCCCATTTCTCCAATAATTAAATATAAAAAATGCTATTTAGTCCAGAGAAAGTGGGGCTCAGGAGACCTTACTGCTCTCTACAACTACGTGAAAGCAGGCTGTAGACACGTTGGGGACACCCTCTTTTCCCAAGTAACAAGAAATAGGACAAGAGGAAGTGGCCTCAAGTTGCACCAGGGCAGGTTTCAATTGTATATTAGGAAAAACTTTGCACCAAAAGGATTGTCCAGCACTGGAACTGGCTGCCCAGGGAAGTGGTTGAGTCACCATCCCTAGAGGTATTTAAAAAACCTGCAGATATTGCACTGAGGAACATGGTTTAGTCATGGACTAGGGAGTGCTGGGCTTATTAAGTTTATGGCTGGACTTGATCTTAAAGGTTTTGATTCTATAATTCAACCTATTCTTTAGAGCTCAAATTGAATATGCAGATTTGTCAGCTAGCAAACATTTTCTTTTCCTGGCAAAGTGACCAGTATTCAGATCACAGTTACTGAGGCACAACAAGCAGAGGACTGATCGATTCAAATTTTAAAGACACTTTAAAAAGCAGAACCAAATATTCAAATAAGAAATTGGTTTTCTTTATAGAATAAAACTATCAGGAATTGGAAGCTAAAAGCATCTCTCTTACGCATTAAGGTTACGGTCATATATAGGAGCTTGCTGAAGAAAGGAACGAGACTAGTACCTGATGCTTGTGATTTGCTAGTCATTGGAGTAGGCAGGCTCTGCTCCCGTGGGGCCTGTCCTCCTTGTGAGTTCTTGTCCCACAGATTCACATTCTTGTAGTTATAACTGCTAGGATCTCCCCACGCTGAAGTGCCATCATCAATATCCATTTTTCGACTGATTGACTGTGGAGAAGGTTCTTCCCAGCCACTAGGCTCCTCCTCTTTGGGGGCAGCTGGCTGTGGTCCGCTGTTCCAGTTTGGGTTTGGAGGCCGCCCATTACTTGGAGTTTGGGGCGGTGGACCCCAGGAACCAGAAGACTCCTGCTGTTGCTGCTGGTGCTGTTGCTGCTGCTTGTTCCAGGAGTTGGGCTGTCGACCCGTCTCATTCCACGTTGAAGCTCTTTTACAATCGTCCCATCCACCCTTCGAAGCAGAGCTTGTATTTGCACCATTACCCCAAGTTCCAATCTCATTTTGCCCACCTTCACCCCAGCCAGACACTGGCTTGTTTCCTGCACTTTCCCAGTTACTGTTTTTCGTTTGGTCAACTTCCTCTCCCCAACCGTTCTTTCCAGAAGACCATCCTTGATTACTTTGCCGTCCACCCCACCCCTGATCCTTACTAGAGCTGTCATTCCAAGAGGAAGATGATTTTTCTTCTTGCCTTCCTCCTCCCCAATTAGAAGAATTGGAGTTCTTATAGTCATTCCATCCTCCAGAATTTTTGGGGTCCTTCCACTCCGTTGGGGTTGAGAGCTCACCCCATCCAGACTTGTTTTGATTGCTTTGGCTGGGTACATCGCCCCAGCCCCCTGAGTTCTTTGTCTGTGTGGCAGAGCTCTCCCACCCCTCAGTTCCTTTATCAGACTTCCCCTCGGGCCGTGGCATCTCTTCAATATCCCACACGGTATCTTGCTTAATTTGAGTCTGGCCCCAGCCGGTGTTTGAAAGCACTCGGGGGTCCAAGTCAGTCCTGCTCAGCAAAGTCTGCAGGACTGCCTGGCAATCAGGATGCGTAGGCCTGTATGATCGGCGTCCAGAATTGTGACTGTCACTACTTCCTGCTTTGTGGTTGCTTCCAGTGCTTTGACCTCCAACCTCACTTCCTGCAGAGCTGGAAGATCTTCCCCAACAGGGAGCCTGGGAATTGCCTTGGTTTTCAGGAAGAGGGTGGCCTTTTTGATTGTCCCATGCTCCAGTGCTAGAATTTGGTTGGTTTGGACCACTCCACTCTCCAATCTTCAGTTCATCAGACCCAGACAGCTGTTTCCATTCTCCCTGAGAGACCCCAGATGTTAATTTGTTCCCTTCACCCCATTTGCTTTCATTTGCATGCTGAGGGCCAAAGTTCCAAGACCCACCACCCGTAGACCGGTTATTGTTATCCCAAGAATCACTTCTTGACCCATTAGGTTTTTGAACAGAAGCTCCTTTCCAGGAGTCCTCTCTATCCTTTCCATTGTTCCCATGGTTTCCAGAATTGCTCTGCCCAGAGACTGCGTCAGTTCCAGAAGACCCCCTAGCTGTACCCCAAGATCCAACACTCCCAGTCTTTCTTTCTCCAGTGCTTTGAGAAGGGGTGTCAGTGCTCCTGGAAGGGTTCCCCAAGCCCATTTCAAAGGGCATTCCCTTATTCTCCATAGGGTTTGGTGAACTTAAGTTCAAGGAGTTAGTGTTTCCATTTTTTGGTCCATCAGTGTTATGAATTTGAGCCTGTTCTCTGCCAGAGACAAAGTTAACACCCGCATTTTCCATCTTTGACTGCTGTTCCCTAGAGGTCTGACCTACTGTGCTAATCTGTGCATTGGAGCTACCGCTATCAGATTCCAGAGTTCCTTTCCTAGAATTGCCCTCTTGAACCAGTGCCGGCCAAGCAGATGGGTTGCTATTTGGGTTAAAGTTGCTGAAGCCAGAACCGGGACTGATTCTGTCTTGTCCACTCAAGTTCCTCCAATTACCTAGTCCATTGTTACTCTCGGCAGCAGGGTTGGAAGATTGAACAGATTTAGCCTTGGGATCAGATTTCCAGGCCCCAAGATTACATTCGTTTCCAGCGCTTCCAGACTGGCACTGGCTTCCTTTTCCTTTGTTACTAGTGGTGCTTCCTGGCAGAGCGTTCTTCTCCAAGCCAGGGTTCGAGGCACTGTTGTTATCGGTGGTGTTTTCGGAAGAAGACTCAGCATCTTTGCTGGCAATACAAGGCCACTCTTCCATGTCAGACCCGTCTACAATCACCTTGTCCCAGATGTGAGTTGGGTTGGCGTTGGTGCCGCTGTTGGAGGAGGCTCCAGGACCCCAAGTGGAATTTGCATAATTTGAAGCAGCAGCACCTCCAATTGCTGAATCTAAAAAAACCAAAACAAAACAAAAAAACAAAGCACCCAAAAAGGTCACTAATAATCCATATTATTTACAAGCATAGAACATCAGATTTTTGGCATCAGTTATCCCACTTATTTTGCAGAGCATAAACTCCGTAGTAACAGCTGCAGCAGTGCTCATAACTGAATATATACTGTTACTACCAGTACCGGCTCATATAACAGCTTCCATGAAAATAAGGCAAACAGCTTAAAAAACTGGGTAACTCCCCTCCCGGCCTCAATTCCTATGTTATATATTCCAAAGTAAAGATCACAATTTCTGGTTGCTAGTACTTTCAGAAGATAAGATCAGCTTTCAGTGCCTGTCTAAGGCTTTCAGTTTATTAGCTTAAACAATGAACATCCAATGAATGCCTTCTGGATCCCCCTTCACTGAGGGCCACCAATAAGGATCCAGACTTTACAGCAAGGTTAGAACTCCCTTGGTAAGCTTTGAATATTGATGAACAGTAGCTCGTCTTCACTCACTAAACCCCACCTGCCAAGATTCAAAAGATCAAGCAGTTCCCAAGTACATTCTGTTCCTTCTGTTGCTTTAACCTCAAATGCAAACTGAACAATAGCAAGGAAGTATGACTCCAATGATATTTTTATCTGTCTATCTTTTTAGCACAGAGTAACCCTTTTTTTTTCCTTCCAATTAAAAAACTCTGATTAGACAGATCACAGGAAGAGCTTAAGGAGGACAGACAAAGACAAGCTCAAAAGACTGCAAGGTTGCTGTCTTTTCAAGTTAGACATGGTTCAGCCAAAGCATGATTGCATGATGCATAGGCAGCTATGAACTTAGGAAGATCTTTAAATCAGTGACTTTAACCGAGCATTTAATTTCTGTGAAGACATTCTAAAAGTATTAAGATTGGGATGTTTGCTCACATATAGCACGCTAAGACACAATTTAATGGATTGTTTTATGAAACCAGCTTTCCCTTTTCCCTATATTTGACAGTGGCAATAATCATAACTACTGAAAGACTTTCACCAATAAAATTTAAACCTTATTGTCCAAAACTGTCTCATATATCCTGAATTATCATTGGTATTGGAAGAACTACATAGAACACCCATCATCTCAATCTCCTGTATTGGTATGAGACAATAGCATACTTGGTGTTATCTTTCAGGGCACTAGTTTTGCCAGAAGGATTTCAATCCTGGTAGAAAAAGGTCCATGTGACAAAGGATTACATGTTGACTTTTAATGTTAAATCCTCACCAACGCCACCTATGACCATCTGGTGAACATAAGAATAGGAACAAGTAGGTAAGCAACATCGTCTTCCCCTTTGGGAACCTGCTTTTGTTTTCTTTCATGTGGCATGAATTAACCACAGTATCAGTGCATAGATGGTCAACCAAATTGGGCCCAACCTGAAGTTCAGTTTGTCAACAGCCAGATCTGAGGTGGGATAAACGATGGATGAGACAGATAACACTGCACTTCCACAAGCACTTTGATGGGGCACCTAAGGACAGCCCTGGTCTCTCTTTCGTCCAGCTGCTCATTCCCACTCCTCTGGCATACCTACTCTCACATGCTAGCATGTATGCTCTCACTGATACTCAGTAAGGTGAATGGGTAAAAGTCATCCAGACTGAAATTAGCTTTAAAAACCAACCTGATTTAATTTCAACACAAGTCAGCTCCCCAGCTCAGTTAACTTGTTATGGTGCAGAAAAATGGATGGGGTGAGGCAGGTCTCAAGGACCCACATTCTTGGCACTCCTGACTTATATCAGGGTAATGCAACTAACCACTGGCTAACACAGCCAGGTAACATCTTAGCTGTTAATGTACCATTAAATGAAGTGCAAAAATATGAGAATTCATAATATCAAATTTCAGCCTCAGAAAAACAAATATTAGATGTCAAATAATGACATATAACTTAAGGAGCCTCTCAAAATACTTCCAAATGGTCCTCATGCAGTATACCCAGCAGCAAAAATATGTTGCCCATGAGAAGTTTCGAAAACTTTTAGAATGCTTCACTGCCACAAATTCTCCTTAGTCAGTCTACTACAATAACTGTGAAGGCATAACAGTGCTAGGATTTTATATAGGAACCATAGACTTTAGGGCATGTTTGGTTTCAGGTGTTTCATCAAAATCAGTTATCTCCAAGACATCTGTTTTTAAAGTGATTAGTTAAAATTTTGCCATTGTAGTTTGACATTCACTTTCTCCTTTATTAAACAGCAATTATCAAAGACAAGATAAATAATCTGTCAAACAGGGATTTGCTACAAATGAATTCAAGTAGTGAAACCACAAAACAAACGGAATTAATAATTTTCCTAGAATCCTTTTTAATAAAGACAGCCATCCCATCTAGCTTACTTGACTCTGTACAAGTCACCTCTGTACAAAAAGGCTTATCTAAGTAGAAAAAACAAGATTACTACAAAAAAAAAAGGTGAGGAGCAATAGGTCATCTTTCTGTTTCATCCAGATAAGACGTGACAGACACCTGCCTTTTGCAGACCTGGCATCTACATGTGTTTCACCAGATACAAAAATGTGACAAGACAGGAAATTCACGTCAAAGAAACCTGAAGAGCCATTAAGAACTACTCAGTGACAACCATAAAATGCTGTTTATTTATGCCTTGTGTTTACCTTGCCACAGAGCATTTCGGCAACCAATTAAAACCACTCAAAACATACTTGAAAAAAATTAAACCTCTTGTTCCATCTAGTAGTAAAAATTATATCCATTGCTGCCAACAGAAGCCTGTACACTGAAACAGTAGAACCTCTCCAAAAGCAGTCTGAGGAGTTTTGTTACATAATGACAGGCTTACGCACAATTTCAGCAGTCCCCTTTTCTGCCATGCACCAACACGTTCATTTAATATTATCGTCACTCGCCTGTTGCAGTCCCACTGTCGCTCTGCAGCAGTGCTCCTGTCACTGGTTGTGCGTTGTTTGGGTTTGCTCCTGGTGCTGCTGGGGAGGGAGGCCCTGCTCCACCCCCAAGGAGCATACAGGATGGTGGAGGGGGCTGCCCACGTTTCAGTAACACTTTGTGGTCCTGCTGGCAACGGAATCGCGGCGGCACCTCCCGAGGCATGTAGCGGGCGGCGCTTGGCGGTTGTCCGTTCGGCACTGCCACCCTTTTGGCATTGTTGCCACCATTGACTGGTGGCGATGGAGAGTTGCCAATTGGGCTGGCAGCCACTGGTTGGCTTAAACTTGGTTTCGTCACTTCGGGCACTGAAAAACAGGAAGAATGAAAATCAGAAGTTTTTCCACTTAAACCTGCGTTAGTTACAAGAGCTCACTGTGAGTCTTTGCTTTCAGTATTTAATCTCTGAAATATTGTGTAGCTTCCACCTTCTCAACAACCAAGAACAATTTAAAGAAGCAGGAATAAGCAGTAGCAGCAGACCTTTTGCTTCCATGTGCAACTCTGTGGTCCAGGACAAAACACTACCTTCATCAAGTGTTTTGCGCTAAACCCAAAATTTCTTGCAAATGTAAAGTTGGCAAAGAATATACCCTAGACAGTGAGTCATTTTAAAACGTGAGCAGTCAAATATAACCGGCTCCACCTTCCTGATCTTCAACTGGTTTTTGGATTGTTATGCATCATCTTTATGGGAGATCTGAAATCAGAACCCAAGTTTTCACCTGTTTACTAGGCTACATAGCCACTGCCTAAACAAACAAAAAGATGGGAAATAACCTGCCTCCTCTTGGATTCAGAGTTAACAAATTTGAGTTCTCTGTGCTGCTCTTAAGTAAGGCAGTAATAGCTGACTCTCACCCAAAAGACAATCCTACACAGAGCAACTGTATTTGGCTCACTTAAGGTTTCCCCGCTGGTCACCAGGTGCCCCTATAAGCAAAGACAAGCTGATCCTGAGGACTATTATGAATTGGAGAAGAAAACCACAAATCCTTGAGGAGCTAACACCTTCACAAAATTGCTTAAGAGCCTCAAGATGAACTAAACATAATCAGTAAAACTTTTATAAATTTGAGATCAACACAAGTGGGTCTCTCTTTGGCAACATGAATGCATTATTCTCCACATTTTATTTTCATAAGGGTTTTCCACTTCTCTATATAGGCTTCATTGCCCAAACCCCAAAAAGGTGCTGTTAGCCATAAAATCAAGTTACTATTTTAGTCCTTTTCTTTCACTAATGGCAATTTCCCCACAAAATTCATCAAAAACTGATACACAAAAGAAGACTAAATAAGTTTTCACATCAGCTAAGTTATTTAGTTCAACTTTCAAGACACTCACTCATCAGTCCTGCCTTCTCTACTGGACTTTTATGTGCCTGAATTTAAGTTTCCAAACTCAAGTAATCTTCACTCATTTTGGTACCTCATTATAAGCAGTACTTCTGCTGTCTTTCATTCCCTTTATAAGGGTGGTTTCAGTCTTTGGTTATTTGTCTAAAACATTTGTAAAACAGAGAATTGAGTATTTCAGCTAACCTATCTTACCCACAGTCCTCATTCTTTCTTCAAGTATTTTGATGCTGGCAACAGATCAGCAAAATAGTTGTAGGTTCTCCATTTTAATCACCTCAACTTTCATTTCTCCTCAATACCCATATTCAGCATTTCATCTTGACTCATAAGTCCCCTTCCTTTTCTAACAGTTTTGATCAAGATGTGAATCTTGGCTCAAGTCAATAAAAGTACTCCTTAGGATCGAAGATTCTTACCTTTGGTTTTTTGATCTGTGACCTGCAAATTAAGAGCAAGAATGTAAATAGAGTTTTAAGCAGCTCAAAACAAACATTGAACAGGTTGTGCTAAATCACAACCTTAATATATTAGCATAAGAACAGAATTTATTGTTGAATAAAAACAACCAACTGATGAACTACAAGTCTAAATAGTATTCCTAGTTATATATACACACACACATACATACCTATATATGAAGTTTTCAGAAGTACTACAAATCCTGTAATAACTCTGATGCAAAAGTCCCTGGCAGAAACAATCATTACTTCACTCACGATCATTTTAAGTACTCAACCCTCCTCCTCATCCCAAACATGGCTTCCAAAGCACAAACAGACATGGACTATAGCATGACAGTTCTCTCAGATTTTGGAGGTGAAGCATTGCAGTTAAAGTGTAACAAAGCCTTCCTTCTAGGAGAGTATCCTTATGGGGGACTGTTGGGGCCTGGAGTAACCGCAGTAGTCCGTCTCTCTGCCATCTTCCCATTTCACCTTTCCCAGAACATCTCTTTCAAGGAGAAGTAATTCTAAACCATACTGGATTCATTTCCACACTTACAAAAAGTACCAGCAACACCTACAAAGGAAATCTACTGAATGCAACAAGAAGTCAGTGACTGAAATGAGTATTCACGCTGGCCAACATACTCAATATGGGTTTTGCTGTACCCTACATTGTTTCAGCATAGCAGATTTCAAGCAACGGTAGCGACAAACACATCACTGGGATATTCTCTGGAATCGTGTGTATTGTAGCATTTTTTGAACCTGTCCATCATGAGTTCCACTACACAATAATGAAAAAACCCTAAAGATCATCATGTGTCACGTTCTATGACACCTATTCTTAAAAGAAATTGCTGAAATAGTCCATAATTCTGGAAAGCACACAGCGACAGTACAGAATAATGAAAGCACAAGTAAAAAGCAGTTTATTGTTGAAACTAACCAAGCCAGAACTCCTTTGTGTGGTAAAGAATAAAAAGACAAACTGCACTAAATTGCTATGGCATAATTTGCTTTGCAAAGACGAAAACTGCAATATGCAAAGTGGAACATTCACTAAAACACAAAATCTTAAGCATTGTAACTTCACGAACACAGACTATCCCAAAGTCTCAAAGACAATAAAAATGCATCTGTACCAAAACTGTACCTCTATCAAGCCAGACATCAATATTTAACCTCACTTATGAAAAATCCTGTATGCATCCAATTACATCTTCTGAAACAGTTAAAAATTCTGTTACACACTTAATTGACCCTGACACTTCACTACTAAAGGAAATGGGGAAAACAAAAATTCGTTAATACAATCTGGTAATGCTGGTAAGTTTCCTATAGTCAACAGTAGACATGTTTAGTAAACTAGTAACTTGTCTACTTGGAAAAAAACCATTTTACTGAATCTTTGAAGAATTCTACATGATAAAAACACATTACTTTAGACAAAAAAAAAACCAACTTAAAAAGTTCTGCCTATACTGTCTCTCTCTCCTAGTCAAAATGATCTGGTTTTGTGATTGTTTTTGTCTAACATTCAAAAGCTGAAAAAATGTGACAGTGTCTCAGATTTACAGCTGTCATCTCTCTGTGGGTAACCTATGAGCATCAGCAGGGCGGGAGCAGCTACAGTGAACAGAAAAGTGGAATAAAGCTCAGCCTACTGACAAGCCACCAAACAGCCCCTGCACCACCAACCACAGGTATATTTAAGCTGTGAACTTGCTTCTATAACCTCTCTTTAAGTGATTTTTTTTAAAAATTATTTTTTAAGTTCCAGATGATCCAGACAGAACAATTGTTTCATGTTAAACAAACTACGTTAGAAAATGGTACCCTGAAATCACTGCTGCTTATCTGGTGAACACCTCCACAGTCACTAAGAATGATTACACACACATTGTTTCGTCCATTCAGCTGCTGGCTTTGCTATTCTTATGTATCTCCAACTGTTAAGTTTGGCCTCTAGGAGATTAAATTACTCAGTCTTTACCCTTCCTGAGAATGTGGCAGAATATGTACTGAACAACTTAGTAGGTGAGAGACCACACAGGAAAGCTGGCAAATCTCTTTTGTATTCAAAGCACCAATTCCTCAGTAAACACAGCACTGTTATCAAGATGATCAGTACAGCCTTTGCAAGTTTCCCTTTTATCACCGAATATCAGCACATAATCCTCAAGTCTCTGCTCTTTATTCATAAGGGTCTGCTCCTCCTGATTTCTAGCAGGAACCACATATTTTTGTACTTGAACATTAAACAGCACCAACACTGAGGCAAAAAGACACTGGAGAGACCTTATCCTGTAGCTACTGCTCTTCTGCACTGTTACTTGAGGATATATCAACTGGATGAAGACACCTGACACGCACATTTATCTGCACCCAATTTAAACTGATAGACTCAAATTGGTGAAAAAGCCAGATTAAAAAAGGCCCTGGATAAGCCAAAATTTAACTGAGGTTGGTGCTGTCTGTTCTGAGCAGAAACCCACAGAATCTAAGAGCAAACACCTGATCTTTCATCACCTGATCTGTTGGTACTGAAGCAACTGAAAGACAGACTACTGAAAGAAAGTAAAGCCTTCTGCTCTCAGTTTCACATAATCATTGAGGTTGGAAGGCACAGCCTCTGGAAACCTAATCCACAGTTCCCACCTCTGTCCCCCACCGGGCCCCAAGAGGCTCCTCAATTCGAAACAAAATCATCAAAACTAGATTGCACAGGACTGCATCCAACTCAGTTTTGAGCGTCTAAAGGCAGAGGCATCACAACCCCTCTGGGAAACCTGTTCCAATGGTTGCCCAGTCACATACACAAAAAAGGAGTCTTTTTATGATTAAGTAGACTTTCAATACGTGCATAATGCCTTGTGCTTTGCCACTGGGCACTGTGGAGAAGTGCTCAGTGGCACTGCCTCCATCTTTTTCTCCCTTCCACAAAGTATTTATATACATTGATGAGATCCCCCAAGCCTTCTCTCCTCCAGGATGAACAGCCATAACACTCCCAGCCTCTCCTCATTTGTCAGATCCTCCAGTCCCTTAATCATCCTAAAGGCATTTTGCTGGACTTCTTCCAGGGTCGTTGTACCTATCTTACACTGGGAAGCCTGGAAAGGATTTTACCAGTAAAAAGCACGGATAATGCTATAAGAGACTCAAGGTCATAAGTCAAGTTAATTCCTAGAACAGCCTACCAGATTTGTCTGCAAAATACGAACCTTCTAATACATCAAGTTTCAATCTCGTTTTCTGAGCAGAACCAATTTTTGGTGACTTATCATTTTTTCACAACTCAGACTTGACCTGATACACTTCAGCAAAACTGATATTAGCTACAGAAAATGTAAAATGCAAGTGATACTTAGCAAAAAAATAAATGGACTCTTCAGTAGTAAATAATTAATATAAACTTCCTCAAGGATTAAAAAAAAAAAAAAACCAAAAAACTTCCTGCTCTAATAAATATTTACTCAATTTTACTGCAAGAACTGCAAAAGCTCATTACTATTTCCATCCACAAACACCCCAAATGAGCAGCAGTTGTGTAGAGAGAGATCAAAAGAAGCCATATTAAGTAACTTAAATACTTTATATTGAAAAACTTCTTTTACTTTACAAAGCACACTAAGGAGAAGAAATGTCCAAGTTAAACATTTCAGTTCCGGAAAAATGATGCAAAAAAGTGTCTTTAAGAAGCACTACTCTTAAACAACCAAATTTTAAGTTCAAATACAAATAATTTAACATCTTATTGCCACCAATATTATTTATGTTTCAGCTGGATAAAAGAATTCAGATATCAAAACACACCTTCTGAGCAGAGTCCTTCTTTTTCTTATCCTCTTTCTTCCTTTTCTTGTCTTCCATTAACTGTTCTTCCCTTTCTTGCTCCTTCTCTCTGCCAAAACATGAAAAACAATGGTCTGAGCACAATCAAGTTGTATAAGAGCCACACATACTATAAACCTCTTCCCTGCAAGAAAGGCAGTCAAGCTACCAGATTCCTCTTATCATACTTCATTTCCATCGGAGGTTTTCAGTCAGATTGTGATAAGAAAAGCACCTTTTAGCTCAGCAGGGCCACAATCATGCCACATGCTGCATAAAGGAAAATTCCTTTATTCACGTCAGGTCTGTTATGGCAGTTCCCTACAAAAGTTAATCACATGCCTGATAGTAGAAAATATCTTCAAGACATTTTGGCCAAAGTACTCTTACAATTGGGTCATGCTATTATTTAACAAAGAGTCTCATGAATCTTTTCATAAAAAAAAAAAAAAAAAAAAAAAAAGGGAAGTTGTAATTTAATATAAGATAGTTTGGTCTGATACAACATTTATCTTCACAAGGGGAAGAGATTATTCTATTGCCTGTAGCTATGTCACTTGTAAGAGACTAGAAGTGTCACATCAAATCAAACCTATCATTTATTACACAAATCTCTAATTTAATTTCTAGGCTACTGTACCCACCCACAGAATTTTTGCGATGAAACTTGTAATACAAATTACTTTCCAGGGAATCTATTTTTTCCCACAAGAACATTCTTTCAAAAAAAAAGGAGAAAAAAAATATATGTAGCTGCTATTGTTGTCAAGTCATCATCTTGTTGCTATGTTCTGTATCAAATATGAAAGTACCACAGAATAGTTAATTTACTGCATGTATAATATTGGCTGAGCTGTTTCTATGGTGAATCACATTTTTGTTAACCAGTTCTCTTCACCTCCTGAAAAATAAATTTAAGGCCAAATTTCCAGCTTACTTGGAGTAATTTCTTTTTATAGGGAAAGATTAAGACATAGATCATTAATGTAAAAAGATGATGTGACAGATGAGGACTAGGATCAGAGAGACTACAAATGAGAACCAACTAACAAGTATAATCCACAACCTTTCAGAAGAAATTTTATAAAAACCAGAACAGCATTACAAACAAACCTGGAGTTCATAATACTGAACTATTTCTTGTATTTATGCCTAATCAAAAGTCTTTTACGATCACAGTCTAAAAAACTTAAGAGTTAATTTGGCTTTGCTGTCACATCATACAGACTTTTCCTTGAATTTCATTTATACAGTAAAGGCAATATCTTTGTTTTCATTTTCACTAAATATGCCCAAGCCAGCGAGCGAAGAGACATCTACACAACTGATTCCTACAAAAATATTTTGAGATGCTATATACTAATAGCTTCCTGATGGAGGACTTCCAAGAACTGTCTAAATGACAAAGGTTCTATAGAGAGTAATAAATGTCTTCCTGGCTTCCTGAAGTTGGGCTCCCTTTCTTCATACATGGATACAATTGATAAGGGCAAGATGAGTCCTTAGTAACAACATCCTGAGGTTACCACCAAATGCAGTTACTATGCAGTTTTTCAGTGAAGCACTGGGGAGCTTGGTATATTTTGCATTGTCTGTCACAGCACTGAGACAGAATTTTTCATTTTCTCTGAGCCACAGATTGCAAGCAATATGAAAAAGCTCTCCTGTGACACTCTCATCATCTAAAGTTGTTATGACCTCAATTTATATTTACTACTTTTGTACTGTCAAGCTATGTATACCTTTTGGGCTGCAGTGCAAGTTAAAAGTACACTATTTCCAAAAATCTTTTTTGCAGCAGGCAAATTTTAAGAAGTTTAAAAGTTTAAAAAGAGCTGTCTCAAAAGAGCTGCTGAAAAATGGTAGGATCAAAATACAAAATGACTTCCAGTAACTGCTTGGCACACATGCAGCCTTCTACTTAAAAGCACTTTCCTTACTTTTGTGAGCAGAAAAGAAGGGAATAGAAAAGAAAAAGAGCCACATTCACAATCCAACCCGAAGCTATGGCTTACAGTGACATGCAGCACTAAAAGAATCCAAGGACAAAAGATCCATAGCCTGAAAGTAATCACCTAGTTATGGTCTGCCTTTGTGGTAAATTTAGGACATGGAGATTGCTATTGCTGCTGCCTTGTTTCATGATCTGTGTGGACTAATGCTGCAAAGAAGCCCTTTGTTTTTTGCATGACAACCTCCCCTTCTGCTCTTTCAGTAGAGATGCACATTTAATAAGCCACTGGGTGCATCCTCAACAACCACAATATAGCAGCAGCCAGTACTTAGTTTACTTTATTTACCAAAACTTTATTTAGGCTTCAGTTCATGTAAGTTCTACTAAGGTGGAAGGGACCTATCTGAACACTTGGGCTACATCACATGTACAAGACCATAGAGCTCCTGACAAAGCACTGAGTGAAACCTCACAAACATGTCAGAAATACTAAGTTATACTTTCCAAACGACAGAGCAAGAATAGATGCTATAGACATGCTAACAAAGTACAGCCATGGTGAAAGTTCACTGAACTAGAAGGGTAAATATCTTATTGTTATTTTGGGTATCAAACATGCTGTCTTCCCAATTCCACTCTGATGCATTTCACTGACATTTGTTTTATGATCAATGATATTCCTTTTCAGCAGGATGCACGATGCTTGTTGAACACAAGTTTAACTTGCAGTGTTAAATGTTCTGAAAAATTTAACATCAACAAAACTTAATCACCTCTTCAATTCCTTCCAGAGATAATGCTGCCTATTAACTTCTCATTAACCAAAAGACAGTTCTTCCTGGCCTGAAGAAAACTTGGGGGTCCATTATGTGCCTTCCAGCAAACAGCTGCTCAGACTGAGGAGATCACCAGGGGGAGAAAACCCATCAACTGCAAGCAGAGTGAATTTAGAGTAATACAATGGGGTGTGGTTCCGGGTTTTGTTTCGAGCACACTGTAATGGGAACATGGACACACCACAACCCTGAAGAGGAAGTCTGCTAAATAGCAATCAGCAGCCACCTTTTTAATCTAGTTTTTTTCAAGAAAGCATGTGTTGATCTAAAAATATGACCTAATTGCACTTTAATATCTCCCACAAAATCTGAGAATCAACATTACTAAAAAGTATTTTAAAAGCGTATCACGGATTTTAATTCCAAGTAGTTAAAGAAAGGCATATTAAAAGCTTACAAATGATGAGAAACGGTAAGCTGTAATCCAAAATGTTATTTTCATTCTAAAAAAACCCAAACCCAAATGAACCCAGTAGCTATGACGCATCACACCTTATCTAAGTTCTTAAAACAACCTCTTCTGGCTAAGTCAAAAGCAATCATTTTAGAGAACAGAAGTTTTTTACACTAGTCAACTAGAGACATAAAAGAAAACAGTTGTGAAGTCCATGTTATTAAAACATCCATTTCAGGAAAAAAAAAAAAAAAAAGAAAAAATAGACATTCAAGAAATGTGTTCTCCCTCAAAACAATTTACCTGTTTTGGAAATTGTTAATTTCCTGTAAAATTCTAATACTCATTTTTCCAGAAAATTCTATTTTAAAGAGTTGCTCTGACAACATTATGGGCTTAAGGCACAGGTAGAGGACAGAAGATGCTTTCAAAACTCTTGCTGTCATGAACCGAACTGTGAGATGAGGTGACATGCTACACACTGCACACTATCTCCTGCCAACACACTTAGGCAGAGATAAAGTGTCACACACAGTATTAGTCTACACAAACCCCATCATCCTGTAAGGTCACCCTCAAACTAAAATTGCACAAAAAAATGTAAGTGAAAGGTAAGAAATGAAAATTCCTAGTGTGACACTTCAATGCAAACAACTCCCAGCTCCTTCCCTAAGACCATGGGACAATAGTGTGAGTTTGGAAGTTCCTGAGAGGTGAAGATGTGCACCAGATACCAGTACTGAGAGTCCTCTTCTCTCCTCCTGACCTCACATTTTACCTCATTTCAGTACAGTCAACTTGAGTTAGCTACACTATGACACAGGAGTGAGTTAACCTCTATAGGTGCACGCTGTTCTCTGTGTTGTGACAAGCAGAGGATGATTTACAAACCTGCTTCCAAATTGTAAGCCAACTTGTGCATCTTCTTTCAGAACACGTGGGGTTCTGAAACCACAGTTGCAGGACCAGAAGCACTCATATATCTATATAGCTACCAGGTCACCTGAACAACCGCTAAATCTTCCTTCAAGCCTTCAGCCACAATTAGCCAGAGCTAAAGGCCTTCACCATATATAGAGAATGATTTGCATGCACAGATCATTGTCACTTAGAAGCAAAACTTGAGCTATTAATAACTCTTTCTTACAGATAAGCCTCTAGTGATCCAAAATATCAGACCACAAATATATTTCAAGTCTTTTGGAAACAGACGGAAAGACTCAAAACTTGATTAAACCAGAAATTTAATCTACAGTAAGGTATCCAACATTGGGCAAGGTTTGAAGCAAAAAGAATTTTCAGTGAACTCCAAGCACAGGCATCTAGCTTCTCAACATTTCTGAAAGTTTTCTCAGTATTTTGATAAATTATACAGCCTGAATACCAGCAGAATTAGACATCACACACTGCTGTCTCAGATGTGTTGCAATACACCTTTATAACAAGCTCAAGTCCAGGTGCAACTTCCAAGACAGAAGCTCCTCTCAATCTATACAGGGACAAAATCTCTTATAGAAAAGCAAAATGTCTTCAACAGTGCTGTTTCATGAACATCTTGATGCTGCCACTGGCAAGTGGTTTTCATTTTCTTCCACTTTGTTTCTCTTCATCAAGCTCTGTCCTTGACCTTCACTTGCTTGGACTGTCTCTGGAACTCAGCTGAGTGTATGGGAAGCAAATTCAACTCATGGTAATGCACTGCAAAGCGTAAGCCGATTCAGAACTAAGGGTCATGAGCAACGAAGAAAAGGCACACTACAAACTCCCAAATAAATTCTTTCCGGTGCCAGCCCTTCTTGCTGCAGCAACAAACACTGGCAGTCTACAGCTTGAAATGCTCAAGGTGGATGAAAGCTTTTAAATCACATCAGGAAGCTGGATGACAGAGACTAAAAACGAAGGAAAATTAAATGCAATGCAACTGGAGCATAGAAATCCTTACAATTTTACTTCACTTTCATTTAACACATCCCACTTAACAGACACGCTCCATTATTTCACCAGCACGAGAAGAGTGTGGCATGTCTGAACATGCAAGTGTGCTCCAGCACATTTAAAGAGAACATCAAACAGAAGCAAGACGTAACACAGCATGGAATAAATCCCAGGGCTGACAGACCCTACATTCCTAAAGGTAAAATTACTTCCACTAGACTAAGCCATGTAAATAAAGAGTTATGATCTTGCTGATCAAAAGAGTCAAAAGGGGATTAATTCATTTCTTAAAAAAAAAAAAAGGTAAAATACTCAACATCACAGCCTTCTTTCTTATTAAGTAATGCTTGCATGCATCGACTAGACAGCCATAAGCCATACAAAACCTAGTCACATGAGAGACAGACATTTCAAAAGTCAGTCTTTAGGCTGAACTGACAAAAACAGAATATGAAATTACTTTAGGCCAAATGACTTCTGATGTTTACAAGGAAAAACAACTGATCCTTCAGAATAGCATTCCTGAAGATCCAGGATATAAAAACTTCAAGGAGGAAAAAAAAAATTATTTGTTTGCTTGACATGAGATTGAAGGTCACAGCATCACTGAAGAACTGCAATACTGATGGTAAGGGATAAACTGTGCTGTTCAAAATTGACCATTTAGTACAAGGATGATTGTCCCAAACTTTCTGAATGTGAAATCAAGATAGCAGAACTCAGCCCTTCAGTAGAGTGTGAAATTAAGACTTCCATATTTGCAACATGTGTAAACAGTATATACACCATATGTAAGACAAAAAGCGTGTCATCTCTCTCTCTCCCAGGGAAAGCTGTGGATTTTATACAAACACAATACATACTCACCATGTATTAAATAAAAAGACTTTAGAAAGTGTGCTTTTAGAAGTGCTCTAAAGCAGCATTTTCAAAAGATTATTCCTTTTCAAGCACTTAGAGTAAGCTGCTTTTTCTTCTCTTTGGCTGAAAACCAAAACAGTGTCACAGAAAGAAAGTGGCGTACTTTAAATACCGTATCTGGCACAACTGATACGCCTTTATCACAGCACAACATCAGTAACTCGACGCTGCTGGAGAAAATAACCAACTTTAAAACACCAGCAAACTGACTTTGCTAAAAGTACGCTTTTCTAAAGGAATACTCCTTACGAACTGTTATTACACTTGTTAAGAGTAGAATTAATTATTTGTGGTGTATTCTATATATATATATATATATATATATACACACACATATGCACGATGATTTCTAGAATAGAGACAACAACTGAGCATAAAGGGCTCTTTACTTTAAAGAACTGGATGGTATAAGCCCGACAGTACAACAACAAACGCTCATAAAAAAGGAAGTTTTTTCTCAACTCTTCAGCAACTGAAGGGGCAAGAGTATCATCTGAAGGGGCGGGGGGGTCAATTTCAGTTTTAAGAGTCACCTTTTAATACGAAAACCTCGAAATACATTAAAAAGATCTAAATGATTTTTTAAAAATGTTCTGTATTTCTTGCTTGCATTCTTTTAGGCAGAATTATTCTTTCCAGGTGCACAATTTATATCTATATTAAAAAACTGACTTCCAGATACAATCTGAAGTTCCTAAATGTTAGCCAATTGCTAAAAAGGAAAGCTTTAAGAAAATGGAGAGCTATAGCCAAAGTTCTAGAATTTAAAAACTGAGCAAGTTTTCTCCCCTACTTCAGTCTTCAAACACTTTGGAGCTCTTGCAGAGCTGTAATTATTATTTCATAGCATGCACACTCATGCGCTCCAAAGACAGAGGTAAAGTGTGTTTAGACAACTGTGAAATGTGGTAAAAAAAGCCCAAGAGTGGCAAAACATGAGGTTAGAAATTTGCTTGTCATTAAGATGTCCTGTAATGTATCATATCAGAACATCCCTTTGGCAAGACACAGTTCTATTCAGGAGTTAAAGGTTTTATGTGATTATCAAAAAGCCTTACTTTCCTCTAAAAACTACTCACACATGTAGGAAGCCACATTATCTGCAACTGTTTGCCACGAAAAATACCTGTGTTGTTCTGAAAGCCACAAAACCCTGCAGAGTAGTGAAAGGAACAACATGGGCCAGTAAAAGGATAACAGCTACCGGAACAAAATCAAGAAAGAACTTGTTCCTGCTCCAGGGACACAAGTTGGTTATTTCACAGGGAGGAGAGAGCCAGCAATCCTCAAGATCTCTGCTGCACTACAAATGATCTATCCTCGTAATATGAACTCTTTCAAACCCCAATTCTCACTAACAGCATAATGTCAGCAGATAAGATTACAGACAACCTGGCAAAATATTTCTGTCTTCCATTAAGTGAAGTCCTTTCATTTCACTTGTATGTGTAAGTGAGAAATCACAGCCCTGGACAGATGACCACTCTAAGGGAGCTGCTGCTGACCTTTTCTTTGTATGTGAAACACTTTTTTTTCACTACACCATCCAAAAAGAAGATCTTACTTCCCTCACTGTGCATACAGAAATACTCCAAGAGTCCTACCTTGTCACGCAACACTGGGTTTGAAATGAACTCAGTCTGTCTGGGAAAAGTGTCAGATGTCAGTTACAGGACTAATTATTAGTCTGCAAGCGCTGTGTGCACAAGTATTTGCCAGTGTTGCTTTGTATTAAAAGAGACAAACACTACCAGTTTTATAATCTCAAATGGTTTGCCTATCAGGAGGAAAAAAAAAATCCTTTTGTTTGAAAACTAACAGAAGAAAAGTTATACAATCTTCTCCCTAAACAGTCCTTTACAGATTGTTTTTTTAATGTTGGGGGTTTTTTCGTTTGTTTGTTCATTTGATTTTTTTAAAACCAATTCGTCTTCTGAAACTAAACTACACTTCTGCACTAGATACATTATACCCTTACTGGTGTCATTATCAGAATCACAAATAATTCTGACTGAAGAAATCAACTAGATTCTGGTCCGACCCCACACTCAAAACAGAGACATCATCGACAAGGTTGCTCAGGACCTAGTCACATTCTGACTATCTCCAAAGTTAGACACCACTACCACTGTGGCAAGCTTATTCCGCTTTTTCACTCCACACATTGCATTTGCCTTCTGATACCTAATCAGAATTTCTTTGCTGAGACTTGTGTTTACTCTCTCTTGTTTTATCACTGTACACCACCTCTACAAAGAGTCTGGCTCTTGATATCCTGTCATGAGGCAGCTGAAGACAGCAGTAACATTACTCTCATAGCCTCCTATTTCTAAGGCTGAACAAATCTAGTTTTCTCAGCCTCTCCTTGAGCAAGATTGCTCCAGAACACTCATCATCTTAGTGGCCATTTAATACGTGTCTTTCCTGTATGAGAGCCAAAACTGGACACACTATGTTAAAGATGGACTTAAAAGTGTTGAATCCCTTCTCCTAACCCACTGGCTGTATCCTTGCTAATACAGCACAGCACGTGGCTGGTTTCTTAACAGCAAAGACACCCTGCTGACTCACATTCTGCTTTTTCTTTCTCAGGTCCTTCAGGAGTTTTTCTGCAGAGCTACTTTCAGGTCAGTGGATGCCTAACCTGTGCTATAGCAGTGGGTTATTTTGACACAGGTGTAGTACTTTCCATTTACAATTGTTAAATTTCAAGAAGTTTGTCAGACCCTTTTCTCCAGCCTACTGTGTTCCTCCATGAACAGCAACCTTAATCTCCAGAGCTGTCAACCACCGAGCCTTGTCTGGTATCACCTGCAAAGGTGCTGAGGGCTCATTCCACCCCAGCAGACCACATCATTAACACAGACCTTGAACATGATCAGCCCAGTGCTGACTGCCATGGGGCACCAGACTGCCCGGGCACTTCGCATTGCTGACCATAACCAGCTCCGTGTCACTGACTGCCAGTGCAGCTCTGGATACTTCTTCAAAAAAATGTATTACCTTAGAGTAGAATAAAAACATAGTTCTGTACTCAGTGGTCCAGTGAGCAGGAAAATAATTACAGATACATTCTCTGCAGAAGGACTGCAGCAGGAAGCCCTAAATGAGCTACCCTCCACTCCAGGCCTGTATCAGGACACCAATGCATTTGGCAGCCCAGATCAATTCCACAAGTCAAGCTCAAACCTCTGCTAGCAGCTCCACCAATGCCTTACTGGGGCTTTGAACAGGTTACAAATTGGGACACAAGTATTACTGCCACCCTAATAGTGCATTCTTGCAGGTATGTATGAGAAGTGCTATTAAAAAAATATTTACTATTAACCTAACTGCAGTTAAAAAGGAAATGCTAACTCCTGACTACAGCGTAAATTTGATTTTAACAAAAGAGTTCCGTACTTTCTTAGATTGCAAACTTCTATCTTAAATGCCAAGAAAAGAATTATTCTTCAACACAAAAAAAAGTTGCAGAAAATTAATCTATTTGCTATGGTAACTATGCCACAGTATACACAACAATTATGACACTTGTTTTAATGTCAGAATGTGACATTTCAGAAAGAATACTGAGAAAGTATAATGCAGTTTAATCAAATGAAACATTTTCGGCCAGAGCATGATTTGTGGCACCAGCAGAGGCCTTACAGATAGTAAAAAACTGGATTATACAGAATCTTTAAAAACAGAAGTAGTTACGTTTATTTTATACTTTAACATTTTGTGGATTATGACTGACATTCATATATATTTGTGTTTCTCAGTCAAAAAAACGCCAGGACCTCGAAGTCATCCTGGTAAAGATTCACACTATCTACAGATACAGGACAGAATTTTAGAGGAAGGTGAAAATAAAGGAAACATCAGACAACACTACATTATTACAGTGTTACTTGCTGCACTTTTTAAAACACTTGAAAATACTGGAGGTTTTCTTAACTTTCATGATATGGCACTTCAGAAGGGATCAAGAAAAAAATTAAAATACAAATATCAGTGAAGCAGTTTCTATTTAGTGACTGTTATATTACTGGGAAAAAATCCCTCACCAAACCAAGCCCAGGCAGAATCATGCTGCTTACAGGCAGCTTCTACTGAATGGTGAAATGCTTGAATTCTACCTGCCTGGGGATATTATAAGGATACCCTCACAGTTGCATAGTGGTATAATTTACATTTCATTTTAGAAGGGATCTCATTGTTTACTTTTATTCAGTTTCCAAAGAAACACTCTAAATTTATACGCTATGAAAACCAAAACACTTCATGCATGTTAATAGTCTGACAAGCCTATTACATACCTTCAGATCTGTGTAATATTATAAAATTTTCCACATACAGTGCTTCAGGGCACTGTAGTAATGAAAATAACATTTATCAAACTGTAAGTCATTATTTTAATTATATAAATCAAAATACTAAAGGAAGAATGTATTTAATTTTATCAGTGTGAAGTTAAGAACAAAGCTTTCCACACAAAGTTATTATTCATTGGTTGTAGGTCAAGGTGGAAGAACCAGCAAGCTAAGGTTGTTTTTTAAATGTAACAGAAGTTCAAACAATTCTGTACAGCTTGCTCAGATTTTCTTGGCAAAGGTATTAAGGTTTGTATTTTCCACTCCATTTACTACCTGAGGCAATATTTATTTTTAACAGGTAAGAAAATTCATTCAGTTACTTGCTGCAAATTTCAGTTACAAAGTTTCAGGACTGTCATGATCCATATCAGGAAGTCTAAGTTAAAGGCAGAAGCAAGTAACATATTTTGCAGGTCTGGAAAATGCTGTATAAATCTTGCAAATTACTGTATCTTGGAACAAATCTACCTACGTATATGTTCAATATATTCAGTTGAAGCTGGGCAGGTAAATTCTTGATATTCCATTACTACTAGGCATGCTCCATAAATTAAGGATTATAAATGGGGTTATATAAAGCATGGGAGTTTTAATAATTGCTGTTCTTGAAGACTACAAACCATTGTTTATTCTCAGTAGGGACAAACACTATTCCTCTTCATCCAGCTGAACTGAAAGCTGAAGCAGGACTAAAGACAAGTAAAAAGCCCCCACAAACAAGTTGTACAGCCAGACTGCAATAAAACAGGACAAAGATTCAGGTGCTTCCAATTTGAATCTACCATACTGCACATGCACAAACCAGCACTTACATTCAACTATGCCTCACACTTAACCGGGCAAGTTTTTTACCTTGCTGAAGTATTTAAAATAAAAGTTTTGAAGCCCCTTGTTCAGAAACACACTTATGTGTTTAGTGCAATGAGTAAAACGCAGATGTAGCACTGTGTACGAAATAAACTTAAACCCTATATTTGCATGCGTGAAGCATGGCAAATAACTATTTAATGTTATTGTGCCTTATATAATTAGGCAAATGCCTAGCTGTCTGTCTTAAACAGATGTATACTTTTCAAAAGTTCCTCGCTATCTTGTCATTTTAATGACAGTATGTAATCATAACCTTCCTCTGTCAGTTGAGGGAAAAACCTCACAAGTGACTGAGATTTGTATTATGCAATAGCCAAATACAAGATGCTATAAGAGCTGATTATCAATCTGGACAATCATAAGCTAAAACACAGACAATACTCAGTCTGAAGAAAGAACCTGTTTACCAGCTGAGTACCATGGATTAGTGAATTCTTGGAATGCAATAAAGACCATGTGCAGTCCCTCCACAGTGAAGTTGCAGTTAAGCACAGTGCATACTGAACCTAAAGGAGAGAGATCTCTAACAGGCAAAATTCAGTCTGGTCTGCGACTGGATAACACATGCTCAAGTTCTCGTGTTGACTGAAATGCAACTGTTATATCCACTCCCTTCTCACCCTCTGCCCCCATTAATGATCTATTTCCTTAAGAAATACCTGCTATGTTTAGCAGCTCAGTAAAGTTGTGTATGTTTGGTTTTTTTATCTTTTTTCCCTTCGAATGGACTTGGGGGAGGGAAGGATGACATTTAATAACACATGCCGCACAACAGAGCTTTCCCAGGATATGTTACAAAACAAGAGACTGCATGACCTGCTCAAGGTTACAGAACGACTCCATTGCTCACTCTGAATTAAAAACTGGTATCCTCCTGACTCCTCCTGTATTTTTGCTAATAAAATAATACCACTACTGAACACTTGCAGAGCTCCTTTCATCACAGGATGTCAAAGGCCTTTATAAATATTAATTAAGCATTGCAACAACACTAAGAAGTATGTAAAACTTAATTCTGCACATGAGTAAACCCAAGCAAAGAATAAATAACTATGTTCAAAGCCGTAGGACAAGTCAGCAGTATGGAGAGAAATGGCTCTTGCCATTAAGGAGCACTCCATTAGAAACAAGGACATAATTAATACTCCAAATGTGATGTGAAGAGCCCTTGATCACCAATACATTACTGTAAAACCTGGTCATATGCAATCCTGCAAAGACCACACAATTTCAGGCAGTATTTTCATGAAGACACTAACTTTGTCTTCCTCCAAACACAGAAAACAGTTCTCATGAGATTTTTTAAAAATTCTGTTTTTCTTGTTTTGCAACTTTCCTAAGTGAAGACAAGTAAGAGTGTGATATACTTTGGTACTTTTACAAAATTAACAAGTAATATCGAGCCGAGACACAAATGAAATATGAATTCAGGCCTCACAAGTGCAAGTAAGCTACTTCTTAACATGCAAACATGTACTCCCGTAATTAAGGAAGCAAAATACCATTTTTTTAATAACTCAATATCCATTTTCTCAAGAAATAACCACAAGTCCAAAAGTAATGTTTCACAAACTATAATGGAGTCATCCCTTAACTGAGCACTCAGTGATCTTACAAGTTGAGATAACATGTCCACATCTGACCCGCTACAAGCATGACTCCTTTACAATCATTTTCTTTCTCCAATGACTGTACTACCACAAGAAACCAATCTGTAAAACTGGTAGTTTTACTGTGAAAGCCGACCATACTAAAACATACTCGATGCTTCTACGTACTGCCACATTTGCAGACTTTAACGACAGGAGTGAGATTAATTTCTGTATTTCTTAAAATTGTTGTTAACCCACTGAAAAAACCCCAAGATTACCATCTGAACTCCTGTAAAAATTCACTTTAAATTCAGTTAAATTTTCATTAGTCATATTTCCCTCAAAAAAAGAAGAAAATCTGACATTAATGACTGCAAAAAATACTTCTGCTTTGGAGAAAGACTACTGTTTTCTATATAAGACAAAACAAGTTGCACTAAAAATATTTGCAGATTCACTTTACAGAGAACTCTGTATTAGAAAAGGAGACTGTTGTTGCAATGTTAATTTACATGAAAAATTGCGTAATTCATATTTCACCCCAGCGGCTGTTCAGGTTTTTTACAGGTTTGATTTTAATATTCTTAATAGTTCAATGACAAATTTTACTTTGCACCAAAATGACAAGATTCAGTGAAGGCTGACAAAGAGTTAGTTGGCTGAACGAAAAACAGGTTTGTGTTTTGTGGTTTACATAAAGTATGTTTTTCATCTGGCTATTGAATGAACACCTGGACGTGGTATTTTGGATTTTTTCACAGTTTGAAAAGGACATAATCTGGCAGTAGAAGCTTAAGTCTCTGGGCAATAAAGGTGTGTATCACCATTATACTTTTATCTCAAGTTCTCCTATAGCACAAAACCAGAGAGCAATTCACTATTGTATTTGGTACACAGCTTTCATCATATGAAGCAATTTTTCCTCCTTCTTACACAGGACAACAGCTACTTAACACAGTTTATGCTATCATTCAAGCATTATGCCTCCAGCAGAGGACTGATGAGATTTAACAGCTAGGCTTTAACAAATGGTGTTCCACCACCACTAATTCTCCAGAAACCAACAGCCCAAAGCTGCTGAGTTTTCCTGGGTTAAACTAATCATCCAACCTTCAACAAAAAAGTCTTGAAGAGTCTAATCAACTCACTGCCACTTAGAAGTAGGACCAAGTTCAAGATCACATACTGCTGAAATGTATCCAAACGTCTCTGGAAACAAGGAGGGAGCAACCTCTCAGTCGGCAGCTAGGGAAGCTTTACTCAACAGTGGTAGTATCATGTGGCCTCCAGACAAACAGACCTGCTACAGACACAACCATTACACTCATAACTCTCCACGTCTGGAAAGGTGCAGATACGTGATCTTAGCCGGGCTCAACAGAGTTTCATTACCTTCACAAAGCTGCTGATCCCTGGCTTTTATCTAGTAATGGATATCCCGTGCAAAATGTCTAATTGTATTGCAGCATATTCTCACAGTTTTATGAGCCACTCCGTAAGTCATGGAGGACTGCATGTATGCAAAGAAAGGAGTTACAACTATACTGTGACCGACCATGCTTGTACTACGGTCATCAAGATTCCACTGTAGATTAAATAATGTCAGGATTCCTCGTGCCAGTAGTAAAGAGATACAGTATTTACTTCATCAATAAATCACTCTATTTTATAAAGCTACAATTCAATATTTGTTGTCTATAGGTAACTCCAGATGATAAACTAAAATCTGGCGAAACAGCAATGCTAAATTGTAAGCCAGGTGTTCCACAGCAAAAAAAAAGCTTAAAGACATTTACCACCCTAAGTGTGTAATTAAAATACTGTTCTGACACACATCAAGTCTGGCATGCATATCAAGGTTTCTTTACAATATGAAAACTGATATAAACTTCCTCCTTCCCCACTTCTGTATGAAGATTTAAACACTGATAAAAGTTATCTTGATAAATTAAATCACATAAACTGTGTCTTTCAAATGGCTTTTAGAATCAGACACACCGCACCATTCATACGATGGAGTGGTATTTGTAAAATGTACACGTGACACCAAGGTGAGCCATTTTGCTAACAGACCATGCCCTCTTGTTCTGGGGCTTGCACCTGCTGTTAAAAGGCAGACAGGCAGGGATCAGACTTCATTAGATCCTCAGTGAGGATCACAGACTGCAGACCCTGCTCAAGAAACTAGGTAAATCACAAGGGAATTAAACTCTTCTCCTTGCTGCATTGCTACAGACTTTCTGAAGGCCAAAGCATGAGACTTATTCCTAAAATGTAAGTGAATAAATGGAAGTTGTGGGTCTTACTAAGAAATTTGCTACACTTGCAATCACTGAAGAAAACTGAACTTTATTCTGGTGAGTTAGTTCAAAATAAAGAGATATGCTAGACTTAGTGTCCACTTCTAAAGCATCAAGACCTCAGGGACACTGAAAAATGACTCTATTTGACTTTTAGGTTATGTGGTAAGCACAGAGATTCTTTGCAGAGCCTGATGTGAAAGCATTTCATCCCCAGATGCTTCTTCTCACCCTTCTTACTGCAACCAGCTGGCCCATCCTTTTCATTAGTCATTTTTCACTCAAAAACTAGATCAATAAATTATTCAAAACATCACAACTTCATGTCATGACTCGTGCCTAATTAAGATGTAATCTGAAATTATTCATTGGCACGCAGAATGAAAACTAGAGAATTGTAAAGAAACTATGTGCAGGAAACAGGAAAAACGAAAACAACACAGAAGTGCAAGACATGACTTATTCTGAACTGTAAGAAAATAAAAATCCTTCATTCTGAAGCTACTTAAGCATCCAAAAAATTCAAAGCCTCTTCCAACTTGTCTCCTCATAAAATCACTTGAGTTTTGAGGACAAAGATGTGATCATTTTGATCTGACATTCTAAGAAAATGATTACCTGAGATATCAGAGTAGCTTAAAGAACCAAATACCCTCACCAAAGTGTGCAGCATCTACAAACACCACCTGCACTCTCAATACCTATAACCTTATTTTTGTCTATCCACAACTGCAAATTCATCATTCATATGGAATGCTGATCATTGTTCCCAGTTAATAGTATCATACCAAAGCTCTCTGTAATCTACAGCTTTGCTATTTGCACAAGATACTGTAAGAAACAGTGGAAAAGACACACACAACCAAAACATAATCATGAGTATAAGTGGCATTACTATACACTTTCCTAAATTTCAAAGACTTAAAATTGCTGCTGTGCTTTTGGAGAACACTGGATTTGACACTAGCTGTGCACCCTTCTTTCCCAGTGATGAACAAATTCTTTAACAATTCTGAAGGCCAACATTAAATTTCTAAGCATACTGTATCATACATCTACATTTTATGATATGACTGAGTATGTATCGAGAAAAAATTCCTTCTGTTTTAGCAATCTCCTAGGAAAACTTTCACAGTGTAATTCAGAAAGCAAATAAGTATCAGTTTCCACATGTAGTAAAGAAAAAACTACCTCTTTTTCTCATGTATACAAGCGCACTTATCTGCACATAATGTACAGAAATGCCTCACTCCTTGAAGGTTTTTAATCTGTAATTTCTCCTCACGTTTTTTGCAAGCTATGTTTGAAAAGGTAAGACAGCTCTTAAAAAAAAAAAAAGGTCATTATCAGGAAGGATATTACAAGTTCACTCCAGAGCTTTGTAAGTCACAGAAAACTCAACTATCTGATGATAAATACATTTTTAAAAAGAGACCACTCCAAGGATAAATCAGGTTAACACCACAGTTAACGCTAGAAATACTACTGTTTATTTAAATGTTTTTTCTAAAAGTAAGAATTACAGGAGAAAGTTATTGGAATCCATGGAACAAAGCCATCACAAGTAGCAGCCACTGCATTACAATTGAGTCCTGTCACCCTAAATCACGCACTTCCTGACCTAGATGGGAAAACATCTCAGGCCTTTGCTCAACACAGTAGTGACACCTTACCCATTATCTGTGCAGATGGCCGGAGACACCCATATAGGGTAACTTAGGAAACTGTAGAAATGTCTCTTCTTCATTTCAAAAAGACTGTAAAAGGGTGGAAGCCAGCATTCTGCAAGCCACATAATCACACCTGTTTAACAGTTTATTTTAAAATAACTAGCCACAATAGGTATGAGGTAGAAACAAAAGAAGCTTTAGAAAATAGTCCATTAATAGGCAGAGATGATTGCCACCTCTCACGGTCACTAATCTGGTATGCTATCTTTGACTCATCCGTTTTTATAGTCCTGATACTGTGCACCATTCTCTAGCTGCATTTTTTTTTTTTAAAGTTCACTTTATTTCATGCCTTCTGGAAATAAAGCATAGATTAAACCACCCTAGTCTAGACATGCACCTCTTACTAATTGCTAAATAAACAATCATTTCCTTATTTCTTAAGCAAAGACATTAGAAAGTTTAAGTGAAAAGCGTTCACTGTATCCTCAGGCATCTGTCTAAACTAAGGATAGTCTCCCACCAGGGAAAGAATTTAACTATGCTGTTATTCCTATGGAATCGGTGCCTGCCCAATCTCAGCAGTCAGTCATCTGAGAGCTTTTCCTATTTGCATTGAGTGCAGTAGACAAGATTTCTGAAATCTTGATTGAGGGTTCTCATTCCTTGTCTCTTTCCAGGAATTATAATTTACAGCTTAAGTGATTAATTTTACTTGCTGCTTATGTCATTCACAGATAGAGTACCAGATCAATTTCTAACTTCAATCCCATGTAAATATCTCCTGCTTTTGAATGCAGTAGTTTTAAGATAACTTAAGAAATTTTTAAAAATAGTAAATAATCAATTTGAGGACTGAATATGTATCTTGCTTTAAAAAAATCTAATGTCCATTCATACTCAAGAAGATGGAAACATTTAAAAACTAACTGCATATTACTATCAAAGAAGAAACTTCTCTTGTAAACCACGTCAGCTCTAGAATACCTATATTCCAGAAAGCTTGCATTCCTTCACAACATGGAAATTCACATCAGAAAGTTGCTTCAACATACAAAAATTCTAAGATGAGAGGAACTTGCAAACCACATACAAAATGGCTATGGTTCATCTTCGAGGCACGCACTCTCTTTTTCTGTTACAGAAGAGGGAAATTCTACAGCAAGACGTAATCCAGTAAAGAATCCAGAATGAGGAAACCACTGAACTGCCACCTCAAGAGATTACAAAAGAGCACCACCACAATGGTACACAGAAAATAAAAATATTAAGTTACAAGAAAAAAAGTGAGGTGAAAATGATAGTGATATAAATGAAATTTATCATTTAACATACTTCTGAAGTACCAAGATTAAGCTGATTTATCTTGTTAAATTCTCCATCCAAGTAGTGTTTGCTACTTTTAGGTTATTTTTTGCCTTGCTGCATTATGCAAGATTATTTTAAATCAAAACCACACATTTCTCATGTTCAGTGATGTCATGAGACACAAAGAAATGCATAAAGCTCACAGACTACAATCTTCAAAGAGTAACAGACATTTTTTACTTCTGAGTGGTTAGAAGTGTGCCCTCTTTTTCAGCATCAGTCCTAACACAGATAGCTAAATCAGAAAAGCACTGGCACATAGATCCACCTAAGTTCTGCATCTTTCCAGTGACGAATATAATTCTGACCTCTGCTGACAACAGATCTGAAGACTCCTATCTTTAATTAACAGCTACCTCTTCCTATCTACCAACAATAACTGTCACAAGTGTGGAACACAGCAGTTTCATTTGTTTTAGACACTAGGCAAAACCACTGTATCATCATGACAGGAATAGAAGATAGTCACCATTCCATGAAACACTGTACTTCTAATCTATGCAGTTAAACCTTCTCTCGATCCTCTTTAAGAAAGGTAACTCTGCATAACGACAGGTCAGCTCTTTGCTGCTATATAAAGTTGAAGGTTAAAATACGTAAGCTGATGTGGGAGACTATTTCCTGCTGAAAGAAAAGCCCTTTAAACACTAGAACCTCAAATCTAATTTGTCAGCTTATTGATGCTTCCATGCATACTGCCAGGGCAAAGCACCTATCTTTCTATGAAGCCACTGTCTTGGAAAAACAGTTAATGCTACCTAGCAAAAAAGTTAACATGAACTTACAGTAGAAGCAATGCAGAATTCAGTCACACACATAAGCATTTAAAACTCCAAATTTTAGGTGAAAGACCAGACCTTTGGCTTTAATCAAATCTATCTGCTAAGCTGGAAGCGCCAATTATGGTTATCAGTAAACATGACTTACACTTGACTGACTTAAATGGGGAAGTGCACCAAGTCAGAGTCACCAAATTACAAGTATGCTCTTTCTAAAGAGTATAAAAGAAAAAAAGAATACATTGGGGTTCACTGGAAACATCATTCTAAGTTAAACCCTTGATAAGCTTACTCTTAACTAACACCTTGTTTTAACAAGAAAGTGGGTAAACTTTATTCAGCCGCTGAAGCTATGCTACCAACGTAAATGAGGGGGGAACACAGCTCATAATGAAACAAGCTCAGCTGGGTCTCCCCATCATCGCTGCAAGAATCTAGCCCATAACACTGTTACTGGTGGTGACTGGGTAGCAACCCTGAACTCAGCAACTCATCACTAGATGGTTACAGTATTTCTTGAAGACCTGCTGGGAAGAACTATACAGTTTAATTAAAATATATTACCAGCTATAATAGGTGAATAAAGCAAGAACTGCCACAACAATGTCCATCTCTTAAATGGTCCAGGCTTATGCAACAAACCTGACAAACCCAGTTTAAATGTCTTCTGAAGCCACAGCCGAAGGCAATTGGGATCTGTAAACACTCAAACAGCTGAAACCGAAAGGGAAACTAAAAGGATTTTCCACGGGGCTTGGTTTGGAGCGAGCGGTTGTGTGGTGCTTGGCTGATGGCTGAGGTTAAAAAAGGAGGGCATAAAAAAGGAGGGTGAGTAAAAAAGCAGACCACTGTAATGCTCACATTAATTATTCTGATTTTCAATAACTACCAGTGAAATTTTTAGATGCATCCTCCAAGTGCACACCACTCAAGAGGCAATTCTTTCCAAAGAATGAGGTATGGTCACACCGCACACACCCGGAGACACCAGTGCTTCAACTCCTCAGGAGTGAGATATTTTATTGTTACGCATTTGATACTTGGACTTCTTTTTAAAACTATTTAGCATTTTTGTTACTTTCAATAGACAAAATGAAAATTACTTCCTGGTAAGCAAACAAAAACCACCTCAGTGCTTTGTTTGGTTCTGGGTTTTTTTAGTTTGTATTCTCTGGCTAAGTTCCATGTTCATAATTTAGGAAAATAACCTTACTATACATTTGCATAAGGCTTCAGTTAGCAAGAAACAGCACACAGATTAAAGTACTCCAGGGAAAAAAAGAAAAACTCTACTTTGCTGCTAGAGCTTGATATTAATGTCATTTTAGCAGGAAAAGAGGTCCCTTTTATTGTGAAATGGACTTAAAAATCCCTGTCAAGACTTTTAACAGCAGAGAAAATAATACGTAATGGTGATGTTCATTCTATAATAATATTTTAGATCAAAACCTTCTTCCTAAAGGGAAGTCCTGAAATAACCAGAACTGTCCATACATTCAATAGAAGCTATTCCAAGCTTTTACTTCGGGAAGCAAGAAAATACCAGGCAGCAAACCCACAGCAGGTTCTCACTTCTTTCATACTGCACTGAAGGATAACAATGTTTAAAGCCTCATTAAAAACTCCCCAAGTGTTAAATACAGAACATGAATTTCAGTTTAATAAACAGTCAATTTCAGGCAGACTGTCTCTGAACTAGGTTTTCACTTCTATTTTACAACATCAAAGAAAATCAAATTTCAGGGAATTTCTTTATGTCATTAGTATTTCTCAAGGTAGCAAGCAAAGCAGCAGCTTTTAAGCCTGAGTTCCTCTACACTCAGAAAAAGCCCTTAGTCTGACCTCGAGGCACTGCACTAGGATTTGTCATGATTTATGACCCGGCTACATTAACCATGCTCCTTGGCAAATGGAAACCCACAAGTGCTGAACCAACTTTTAACACCGAAGTTTTAGCACTTGAAATTTTGAGAAAGACAAGTTACACAATTCCATCTTTTTACCCACATTATGATTTTGGTTAAATCAGCTTTGTTTCCACAAATCCATGAAGGAAAAAGAAAGCATCATTCTATTCACAATTCAATACAGCTGTGTATGACTGGTTTCAGCCCCAGGCCACAAGCCAGGAACTTCTGAGTTCAAGTCTGGCTCTGCCTCTGACTTTCTGTGTGGCCTTCAGAGAGCCTCTGAATTTCTCTGCTGCTCCTCTTACATCTGTACACTTACCTTACAGAAAGGCACTTGCTTCTCTTATGCAGGCTTCTCCCAAACACAAAACTCGAACTGACTCTGAGAGCCATTTTTATTTTATTATAGGTGTATTAAACACCTATACCCTACCAAGAAGTCTCTACCTGTCAGTTGATACCTGGTAGTTTTCAACTGTAAAAACTGCCAACATGCACTAATTACATATATGCATACACATACCCATATCAGACACATACAAATATAGTAAGATGCAGTAAGCTGGAAAATAGACAATTATTTCAAAGTTCATTAACAAACACGATGAAAAAATGAAATTGAGTTACATGCTATAATTAAACTTACAATGAAGAGCAATCTGCAACCTTGCTCTTTTTAATGCACTGAGCCAGTGATGAAGCCTGTTTTTAACAGCTTAACATTAAACACATAGAGCAACAATGCTCAATCTAAAATGATCACAACTAAATATTTAGAATAGTACCTAAACAATAGAAAAATGGCCAAAGAATGCAAAGGGGAAGAAGCATTTAAGCTTAACCAAGCTATCTAACACTAACTGAAGCATCATTTAAAACGTAAGTTTTTTAAGAAAAAGATCAAGGGAAGTTACATAAATTTGAGCTGACCCTATACTTGCAAGTCTGTGGTAGGAGAGCTTCACTTCACATCACCTAGACTGAAGCAGAATGTAACAGAGACTGACACAGCCAACCTCAGCTTTCTCTGAACACAAATCACCCAAATACAGCTCATCACCTTTAAAACAGCCACCTTTAAATCCACATCTGAGAAACAACCTTGTCCCCAAAACGTTATCAAGACAGGCTGACTTTCCAAAAATTAACCTGTTTGGTTTTTAATGGCCTAACTACAGCAAGCTAGCTTAAAGAACTCTGCAACTGTGGCTTTAGGGTACATTAAGCTGCCAAGGTAATTTCTAGACTCTCAAAGTTTAGCTTCTGTCTGCTTTTGCCTTTTTCATCTTGTTATGCCTAAAATCTGGTAAAAAACCACTTCCTACAGTTTTTCTGTGTCAGGATATATATTTTATTTATAGTAACTGGCAAATGTAGAGCAAAACTGCCTCCTAATTAACAACACAGCAGAGTTAATTTGATGCAGAATAATGTGTTATTTTGTGATAAAAACAGTCACTCAAGGACTTAATCAGAAGTCGCCATTCCAGAATAGCTACCATGCAAGATGAGGTGGTTAAATGCAAATTCAGACAGCTTTTGCACAGGAAGACTAAACTGGTTCAAACAGCTAAAAAATTATCTGCATGTAAGGCTTAGGATTCTCCTATCCCAGGTTACTTACTGAACCTTCCTACTATAATTCAGAGGCTTTCAAAACATATTTGCCAATTAAAGAAAGTTAGGAGAAATACCTTATTGAAGAAGTACATGTAACCAAACTTATTAGGAAGATTAAATCTCCGCCCAGATGAGATTTTGTTTATAGTTTCCCACATCACAGCACCATCAGTGTGTTTCTATCCGACGAGGCAGTCCCAATGCTACAGCAAGGCTGGTGTACTGGTTAGGAAGTATTCCTGCCAAGGTGATCTAGATCTGCTCTGAATAGAATTACAGGACACAGGCAAAGACAAAATAAAACAAAAATAACCCCAATGCCTTGTACTCTTTCTCAGCATTGCTTGGTCTGGTTGATATGTCTCAAGCAGATAATGTGAACACTACCTGCAAAGGAACAGAAAACTTGACCCCGTAACACAAGGCTATTTAATTCAAAATTTCCACTAATATTGCCACAACTAACTTCTGTACCACCAGCTGGAACCTTCTTTTATACTAGGCTGAAAAAAGCTTTTGGGGTTTTACTTCAGGTTAACCAAGCATTTTTAGAGGCAATTTGAACCTAGCCCACATTTAGATTCCAGCCAGTGCACATGAACTTGCAATGACATCCACAGAGAAAAACAGAGCTAGATATAAAATGACATATACTTAACCTCAATAGGACATCCTCTATTTCCATGTGATATATTTTTAACCAATTTTAAGTATTTTTTTTCTAAAATTTATCATAGAAGATTCCTTGAATAAATCAGTGATTTACCACTGATATACCACTAATAGTAGCCAAGTAAAATCTAACAAAATAGGAAGGGTTTATTTATATAGTCTTAACTAGGATATAGAAAAATTAATTTTTAAAAATTCACACGAGAATTAAACAATCTAATTATTATTTTCTGTTTTACAGGACAACTGGTTTTCAGCGCACATAGGAATAAACTAGGAAAAAACATTGGCTAAGTTTTGGTACCTTCTGCCCTCTCCTCCACTGCATATAGAAGGTATCCATTTTCACTTCTATTGTCCTCAAACTCTTTCCAAGTAAGAGGCAGAACAGCCTGGAAAAAAATCGAGCAAGAGCTACCAGATTAGAATTTCCAAGCATTTTAATACCAAAATTCACTTGTATGTTGTGATCAAATCATGCTCCCTATGAATTGTTCAGCAAAAGGCTGAGCCCAAACATGCAGTATATTTAGCTGGCAAAGTGACGTATCAGAATATTTCAATTTCACTTTAGTTGACTAAGTTCTCAGTAGTAGCCAACCGCTTGCCAAAGAAAGCTGTTTTGTAGTCAAGTATATCTAGAGTACCAACATAGAATTAGAACCATGTGTTTTAAATCAGACTCTGAATCTGGCATGATTGCTTAAAGCAAAATTACATACAATTAAAAATATAAACGCTAATACAGAAGCCGCAACAAGAGCGCGAACGCTGCTACATTAGCACTCTAATATTAAGTTACAATGTCTTCTACTACCAACACTAAAATTTAAACAGGGGGAAAAAAAGTTGAAGAAAACACTGAAGACTTATTTTAAGGAAGGTTTAAGCGACACAGGACACTGCATCCTGGAAAACTGGATGGCTCAGGCACAACCAAGTTCACAAACATACACTGAACCACAATGACAATACATTTGTATATATTTGCCACAGAGCATGTGTAAAATGGGACAATTAAGCTCAACTCTAATTAATGGTTAAGTGGCATTAACAGATTATATATTTAACCTTTCCTATTTTCATATAGGTCAACTAGCTCAAAAAACTCAGAATCTACAGAAGCTGTGGAGTGTATAATGGGTTTCAAAAAACCCAATTCCAGCACTGTCACTGCAGCTTAAGTTTTGCCATTTTCCTGTGTATGCAGAGGCTGTGCCCAACAGCCACCGAGATTACCAGTGGACAGCAGATTTATGGTTGTCCTATTGAGCAAATGCTATACTTAAAAAGGGGGGAAAAAACCCCCACTGAGAATACCAGAAGTAATTTTCCCATTGTTTCATTTTTTAAAGAAATACTTCTTCTCTGATTCAGAAATTAAGACAGTGTTCTGCCTTAGTTCAAATTGGTTCAGCTGTTACACTCACACCTGTACTTCAGGAAGCCTTAACTCTACATCCACTAAGCACACTGGGGAAGATGAGCATGCTTCCCTTATAATTAAAGCATGCACAGTGGGGTTTCATATACTTTTAAGGAACTAAAAAAGAATGGTCACCTTGATTTTAAAAAAAAATCATGCCCTTCTGCTTTTAAGCTGCTGAAGCAACTATGCTGTTCAAAGCACACTCAACTATGATGGAGCTCAACGTCAAAATGATGCTCTTCCAACACAAATTAGACAAGTACTTATTTGTTTGCAGAGAATGTATCTATAAACACAAAAAAGCTGAAGTGGTTTTTTGCTAGACTATCTCCCTGTAATATTTTTTGCTGCTCTCATTGGAGCTACCTCAAAATTTGTTGATCTCCCCCACTGTTAAAATGTGGCCTCACACATGCCATCCTAAGAAGAGAAGAAGTCCCCTGCTGGCATGAAATCAAACACAGTTGTATCTTGATGCCTTGTTTTGGTTTTGTTGTAGTAAATTCCAAGGCTACATTTCACTTCTAGAAGTCAATTTAACACACGTTTTTATTAATACACATGCTTTATACTTTTAAGCATATTTCCACCCATCTCTATTGAGATACTTTTAGATTATTTTCTCTGCCTAATATATACAAATATCCATTTAATTGAATTCAGACACAAATTGTAGCACTGTAAGGAGCAGTAGTCAACTTTCATACTTAGTACCTGTGGTTTTTAGCAAAACTGCCCTCACTAGTTTCTCTCCAGCTGTATTAGCACACATTTTTCCATGGTGTTTAAGCCCTAGTTTGGCTTGTTCTGCCTTTAAAGTTCATCTCGTGTTTTGTTAATCTATCTTCTGTTAGACATCTGAAAAAACTCCAAGGGTTGTATCTTGTGTTATATTTTCCCACATGACTAAACAGGCTAATTAAAAGTAGTCCTGAAAAGTACAGTATTTTGAATGGAAAGTCTTTTGATTTACCCATGCTAACACCCAAATATCACATCAACCAGTTCTTATGACACAACTTTTCAGATATTATTATAAAATATGCAATTGTAGTAGCACCAGAGCATTTAATCCCTTAACTGTAATTCCAGCATACTGTATACAGACAGGAGAACAGCCTTTAAAATGACAATATCAAGAAAACCTTAGGAACTCCTTTCAGAAGTGTATTGATGGCACAAAAAAAAATCTGGGTTTGCACATATTCATGCTGTTCCCAGAATATATGCTCTATCTCAACAACAAACCCACCAAAAACAAAACAAAAACCCAACCAAACAAAAAACAAAACCCAAAAACCCCCTGCTGTGTTCTTTAGTAGGAAGCCTATGTATAAAGGAGAACTTAAGCAGTGACAAGTGCTAAAGGTACAGCTCTGGAGTTGGAATTCACCACAAATACAGAAAAGCACCACAAATACAGAAAGGCACCATTCCTCCTGCGTTCTGAAGAACAATTATGGCACCATCACAAAAACAAAATAGAAATACTCTCAGTATATAGTATTAATCTCCATGATAACTCCACATCTGCCTTCAATGCTGAAATGGCCAAAAACTGTTATCCTGACACCAACTTCAAGCAACTTGTTTGACCAATATTTAAAATATGGCACATGTAATCATACCATGTAAGACTGCTAATGCTATTACATTAGCAACTAAAGATTTCAGATATTTGTATTAATCTAACCTGAATTTTACAACTTTTTAACAAATTAATTCTAGAGCAATAATGTTAGCCCAACATTTAAAGTTTAGCTACTTGAAATCTAAGGTAACAACACTAGAACCCTGATACTCAGACCTGATCCCCTGGATAGGGTCCTTGGAGCTAAACATCCTATGTATCTTATTTTCTTGCCTCAAATCTTGAGCTGTTTAAACAGGAAACCAATACTTAACAAGGTGAAACAGCTCTTGGGAAGGCAGTAGGTGGTTTCTTAAACAATTAAAGCAAAAAAACCCTGAAACTTTTCAGTTATAAACAACTACCAGCTGAACAGAGTACCAAGTGTGCAGATTCCAACAAATATTGTTCAAAATAAACTGTAAATTAAACTTCTCACCTTCCACCCTGGTCCAAAAGGAATGTAGATCCATAACGATCAGAATTAAAGAACTCTGCTTCAAGATGCAAGACAAGTTTCTAAAGGGTACTAGGAAAGTTATAGACAAAAATTCTCTTCCAGAAATACTCTATTTCTGTGGATTTTTTTCCTCATAGATTTGGATGCTTTCTCCTCTACTAACCCACCTATTAATAAGTAAGAAACAAAAATCTTAAAAAGGTTAAGTTTAGCTGAAATCAGCTGGCAAAGACTATGATTTTACAAAGTTTCCTTTTCTTCCTTCTCAGCAGGAGAAAAAGAGGCTAAAAGAAAAGCAACTGAAACCAAGCATACTGATCTTTCAGTCACTTGTTTTCCCTGAATTTTTTCCCATTAGAATTGCAGACTCCTGTATATTGAAGCTCAATGGTAATAAGGCTTTTCTTGTCAATTATTCCTCAAGAATCTCTTAGATGTAGTGCAAAAATCTCCAGGGGCTCTGCTGACTACAGACTTCACTGCAGCTTTCAACCTACCAAAACAGTCTGCTTCGGAAAGGGACTGATTCCTGTAGATACCAATAACAACTGACATGCAAATACAAACAGAAATATTAAATAAAGCTTCTGAACTCAGCACCCTCCCTGCAAACTGAACGAAGCAAAAAAGCTTCCCCTACCCCAATGCCTCTGTAAGCTTCAAACTGATCTAGAAATTGCAGCTCAAGTCAGGGCTCTCAAAATTAAGTGTTTTGTTCCCTTTGTACTGCAGGAACATACTGAATAAAAACAGCATTTAGAATTGCCCAGATTCACACTTAAAATCCTAAGGTTGCACAAAATGCACAGTCCTCAACACACCCTGCAGTAAGATTTGAGGGGTCAAAAGCATATTTATAAGAGGAATTATTTTAATTGGTCTTTCCTATCCAGTTACAGTCTCGCAAAGCTGCTTAAATGTTTGACAGACTCCTTATTGGAATGATTTCTATTATTCTCAAGAGCTGCCTTTTGTCTGATCCACGACAGCTTCTGTAGCTAGGAGCAGTTGCAGTTGTTGGAAACCACCCTGTATCACATCACCTTAACAATCACGCTATATGTACTAACATTTACACATTCTGGAAGTGTGTAACGTAGGCAGTAAGGCATGAAGGCAAAAAAAATACACAGAAAAGGCAAGTACTTTTCTGAAGTGCAGATTCTGGGAAGACTACATCCTACAATCCTGCCAGCTCAGGACACAGTTTGGGTTTTCTTTACTTCCTCAGTTCAGCCATCCTGTTCTACAGCAATTACCACATAAACTACAGTAATTGATGTTTCGGTCCAGTAAGCGCCAAACCTGCGAACAGTCCTACTTTAGACTGCATCTGAAAATAGTTCTAATGTTTAATTATTGTTTGTCAATCAACAGGTAGATTCAACATATTCTGGCTGCATCCAGATCTTCACTGAGCCCAAGAAGGTTTTGAATAACAAAAGCCATCAGGGTACATCATGTCAAAGACACAGAATATTTTTATAGCATTTGCTCAGATACCTGCCAGTAACGTGAGGGTGGAATCTAGTAAGTTCATTAACCCTAAACAAGGAGCATGTGTTACTTCATATATTAACTGAGTTATCCATTACTATTAAATGCTTAACGATCAAAATTACCAGCAAAATACACCATGTAAAATTTGAGCAGAGTTCTTTTTTATTGGCTTCCCCAATTTTTTAAAAAAACCTCCAGACACCATCTTTAAATTTCCATGAGACACTTAATATACTGCAGAATTATTCTGAATATTTGCTAACCAGTGCAGAAAAAGAAAGTCACAATATATACAAGACTATAATGAAAACAGGTAGATACATTTTCAATAAGCTTATTGAAATCTGTCTCTTTCACTTGCGTATAACTGTATGCATGTAAGGCCACAAAGAAACATAAAATACGAGCCATCTTGTAGGTTTACAAAGTTGACCTGCTAACCACAATCATCGCACTAACACACTGCAATGTGGAGTACATTCACACGATTATTTGCAGAATTATCTGCTGCTTACACGTTCAGCGACAACAAATATCACAATGCAATGCCTGTGAGGAAGGAGTGAAGAATAATGTATACCACCACAGAAATTTTTTCATTTAACCTCACAGAAAGGAGCATTACATCACACTCTTACAATGCAGGAGGAGGGGCCTGTTCTCAGAAAGCAAGCTCCAGCTATTTCCCTTTAATTTTCTGCTTGCTTCTGGAGGGAGTTGCAAAAAATAACTCGGATTTAAATTTTTAGCAACACAGAAGGCT
>VZRV01004585.1:722638-774331 GCA_013398115.1 Falcunculus frontatus | reverse complement strand
CCCCCCCGCCTTAAAGGGACAGCGCCCTGCCCGCACCGGGACGGCCTCCCCCGCCAAGCCCCGCGCCCCGCCGGCATTCGGCTCCCCGCCCTCGTCGGGCACAGCGAGGGTACAATGGGGGAGCCCTGAGAGTACGGAGGGCGGCCCAGATGGAGCTTCTCGCTTTAAAACCGGCTAAAAAGCCAGCAGCCAATTATGCTAATTCCCACATGAGGGCTGCAGAGCCGACAAGCGGCGAATGGTGAATGTTAAGTCCCTCCAGCCACACGCGCTGTTCTGCGGTGCACCGGGAACACCGACCCCAGCGCTGGCTTGGAGAGGAACCCCCACTGTAAGCACAACGCCCTCCTGACTCAAGGACAAGAGGTTCATGCTCAGACCAAAGTTAATCCGGGCTGTAACCACACTGCCTACACCACACGCACGCATAAACCCGAGATCCAGGTCCAGACACGGGAACACCCGCAGGACAGCACAGCAAACTCGGTCTCTGCTGCTGCCTCGCCCGCTTTAAGTCTCAGGCTGCAACTCAGCCATTAGGCAGGCACTCCACAGCCTCTTCCCACAATTTCAATAGATAACTGCTCTAACATTTGAAACAGAGAATCCTAGCATCTTGTAACATAAAAAAATCCGCAGGATGTTTCCAGATGTTACCCTGAATGCGCAGAAACAGTAAAGAATACAGTTCAGCAAAAGGATATGGTGACGCGTGTACGATCCTGCTGTGGGGAGATTTGCTCCTGAGTCAGCCCAACACAGGTAGGGAACGCTGGAGCTGACTGTGTAATGGAACCATGCCTGGTGAGGGAAGCTCTCGGGAGCACCCTCAGGATCGAACCCTTAAAATATACAAGTTTTTAATTCTGTACAGTTATGCAGTGTAACTACGTAGAAAGTAAAAAAGCCAAAGCCCACCCGAACACGAGGGGAATTTTTAACACATACACCTTTGTACAGACTTTGTGTCTGGGCGTGTGCGAATTGCTTTAAATAAGCTATAGCTAGTATAGTATGAATACTGCCACCTCAGCTCTACAGTTACATTGCTGCTGTGCTTATACTAACTTCTACTTAATCATTCTGTGCAAAATCAGCCAATGATAAAGTGCTACTAAATCCTTTAGACATAAGACCACTGATAATTTGTGAGGCTAAGTTTGGCAAGCGGGTCCACTCTGAACCTTGCGATTCAACAGGGCGGGGGGGGGGGGGGTCTCCCTTACCCTTTGCACTCTTATCTTTTTGTATTCCCAGTCTGTGTACAAATCTCTTCAAACTGATTATGATCTGATTTTCCTCCATATACTTCATCCATGTAGTAAGCAACAGAGGGAACCTTGCCCTGTAAAGTTGTGCCTTCACAAATTTATATGAAAACCTGCTTTTGCCAATAATTACAGAACCACAGAATAGTCTGACTTGGAAGGGACCCTCAAGGATCACCAAACTCCTAGCCCTGCACAAGCCACCCCAAGAATCACACCATGTGCCTGAGAGCGTTATCCAAATGCATCTTGAACTCTGTCACAGGCATGATGCTTTTGCCAATACCTTCAACAGGAATTCTTTAAGCAATCTAAACCACTCATTCATGACAACACCATGGAATGGAACTAACTTGGAGATCCATGGGAGCGCGCTCCAAAGGAATGAATTTGAGGGAGGCAGAAGCTGCACATCTTATGAGCAAGAATAAAAATCATTAGTATGTATTATCATAGAACGTAAGCCATTGGCCTCATCAGGAGGCCATGAAAGGCCAGTATGGCTCTGGTTCTGACATGTTTTGCTCCCACCCTCATGGTAAGGTACAGAAACTCAAACAGGGATTCTGCCACTGATGGGATTTCTTCAACAGGACTACAGCCTGCACTGTAACCATCTGTCTCTACAGGCTCAAGAAACTCTAGCAATAGCTAATGTGAGCTGCATTTATGGGTACTTAATGAAATAGAAGCAGCTGGATGTAACTGCTCAGGTTGTTCTGTCTAAACCAGAGCAGAGAATTGCCCTTCTGGATGTAGCAGATTGGAGTGTTTTGTGGCTGGGCTAATCCAAACACAGCAATTCAGGAAATGTGGTGAAAACTCAGGGAACATCTTATTTGTGGCAAGACCCAAAGAGAACACCACAATTGCTCTAAATCCCTAATGACAAAACCCAAACCAACCATCTGATTCACAGTTTCATAAAAGGCAAATGTATATGCATATCTGTAAAACAGCTATCCCCCTCCTGAAAAAATACATTAAGTACTGCAGGTACATGTTCTGTACATGTTCACACTGAGTATGACAGTATGCATTAAGCCCCAGACAATTTTATTCCCTCTCAAAAGCCAAATTGTTTTACTGAGAACTATAAATCCTCTTAACTTCACTAGGGTTTGCCAGCTCTCCATTCTGAAGTCCTGGAAGCCTTTACTTCAAGGAGCTGATAATACTGTGATGACTTTCAGAAACAAGCACTCATTGGAGTTGCTGTGTATCCAAGTGTAAATAACTGCTATAAAATTTCACCTTACCAATGTTCTATTGACAAAGCTTTTTTAATCAGAAAGTAAGCAAATTATCAGTGAACCAAAAATATTCAGAGGCCAGTATGGGTAATTCTTAAATAACTGCAGCTTTAATTGAACTTTTCCCACTAAACTACCATTTGTAAGATATCAATTCTTTACCTATTCTTGCTGGCATATTGATTAAGATAGCTAACAAAAAGGTTTTGGTTTTTTTGTTTTGATTTAGGAGGTTTGTTGAGTTTTGTTTGTAATGAGCACAGAGGATCAGAAAACAAAGGAGCAGAGCATAAAAATACATAGCTTATACAAAATCTGCACACCCCTTTTCAGAGGGCGACTGCATTTCAAAAACCTAACCATTAAGTATTCTGATGCCAACAGGCTGTTAATAGCCAATGTTAATAGGTTACATCCTTGTTATGTGCTACTAACTTATTTGATTATCAACACTTCATTTCTAAGCTCCTTCCATCTGAGGATCATAAAGCACTTTAAAATCTTTAATGAAGATTCACAGTGCTCCTATGAGGACAGTATCCAGTATGAGCAGACATATACATGCACATTAAGAGAGATGCTTACAATTGTGGATTCCCTGTGCTCCTATCTCAACTGAGACAGGAGAGGAATAGGTTTTTAAATTCATATTATGCTGTATTGTGGTTCTAGTAACAGCTCATCCTTTTTGATGACCTATCAATAAGAGCCAAGCAATTAGGCTTTAATATTATGTAAACAGGCATGCTCCAGTGTCCACTGGAACTGAGGTATCCACACCCTTCAGCTGTCATCTCAAAAAGGAGACTCGGTCTGTCTGACCTGTAGATCTTTACTCAGTTTTAAAAGGATCTGAGTTCATCCAGTCCATATGTAAACTCCCTCTTTCATGAGCTGGCATTTTGTTTGGGCTCAAAGTCCTACAGTTTGATGTCATATCTTACTTTGAAGGCTGCACCCTCATCGTCCCAACACTGGACCCCACCCACTGGGCTTTCTATACTGCCTATACAGCCATGGCAATAAATTTAAGACTTATTTTTCCCCCCAGAAAGTTCTTCATAGCTGATACTACGGAAGTGAAAAAGTCAATTAATCTTCTACTAACACAATTCCTCACCAGAAACCTCAAATATTAACAAGTTTCTTATAGCATGAATGCCTTGCCACCAACTGTCCTTTCTCCTGCTGGTGAAGAGTTTGCCTCCTGAAATATTAAGAGGAAAAAAGGAAGCTTTTATTGGCCAAGTGAACTGAAGCCTACAGGCCCTCTACCCTACTGCAACTCATCAGTTAGATTTCCCCAGATCTCCCTCTCCCAACCCCAGAAGTGGGGGGCAGGAAGAGATGCAAGATAATTGGAGGTAGATTACTCACCAGTTCCCCAACCAGTCCCCAGCAGTCCAATTGACCTGGATTACAAACCCACCAAGCATAGCTCTTCAAGTTAAGAGGGATCAGAAAGTACCTGTCCTTCCTGAGATCAGGCTAAAAGCATAACTCAGGGCAGGGACATGAGTGCAAGGACTATGTTTCATAGTTGCACACCTTCTAATAATAAAGAGCAAGCAGAGAACCCCTTAAATTAAGGAACAGAATTAAAAGTCTTAACTATTCCTCGTGGGCTCCAAAAACTGCCATATGGTTTATTTCAAGGAAACAATCAAAAACAGTGTCAGTCCTGGATAACAGATAGTTCAGATCACTTTCAAATCATTTTCGCTGGACAGACAGAGATGCTGAAGCCCAAGACTTCTGAAAATTGAAGGAGATAGCTAATTCTGGCTGTACCAACATACTTTTTTAAAGTATTCACAGCAACTTCACCTAAGCCATTGTGCAAATGATGACCTCTCTTTCTGCAGGAGTGCAAAACTTTCAAGTGTTCAAACATTTTTCAAGGACAAAACACTCACTCCTAAGGAAAACTAAGGTTTTGTTTTGGGGTCCTCCCCTTTCACACTTAGTAAATAGTGAGACATTTTACACTGCAGAACTGTGAAAACAGAGCTGGCAGGGGTTTTTACCGATAGTAATCAAAAGTATAATGTAAATTGTTTCTTCACAGAAAAATACCACGATGAAAAGCATCCAACAAAGGAAAAGCTTGCTTGGTTTCTGAAAAAGTTACAGCAGCTTTTGCATCCCTTACACAAAGGCACCTATCAACACATTTTAGGAATTATTATTATTATTCAAAACTTATATTGCAACACTGCTTTGGAGCCATACTAAAGCTCAGACCTCATTCGTATTTTTCCAGGGACAAAAGAAAGAATATAAGGCCTGAAAACTTCAGTTTAAGAATTATACATGACTTTAAGCTCAAGCCAAGTTCTGACCCTATACATTAATGAAGTGCTCAGGAAAAGATAATGAGTCAGAAGGAAAACTGTTCACCAAACTTAGCAAACACTCCTTTTTCCACCTAATTTTTCCTCAATCTGCTGCAATACTTTCCCTCAGTGTTCAGCCTATAAATAACCTACCGCTATGCCTCCACTTCTTCAATTCCCCAAATGCCCTTTCCAGACTGGAGAAAGAGAAAGCTTTCAATCTGCCTTTTAACAAGGTTGTTGGGTGAACAACAGAACTGAAAGCTCATTTCCTACGATTCTGTGTCACACATCACTGAACCTCTACTTTCCACACTAATCCCAGCTTCCTGCACAGCCAGTTCTCCTTTGATGCCAAGGTTCTAACAGTATATTGAGCTCTATGCAGACCTCTTCCCATAACTTGTTTTCACCCCTTTCAGTGCCTGGGCAAAAAGTAGCATATAGTGCAGCTAATCCCAAAACACAGACAGTGATTAGCTGTTAAAAGACATAACCAGAACAGATAATCATTTGTCTTGTCCTGAAACCCTTCTGTTAGTGGGGAAATTAACTTTGGTCTCTTCTCTAGGAAGCTACTGAAGTTTAATATATTGGTAATTATAGTTTCTTACTTCTCTGCCTCACTTGATCAGAACTGGACAAGAGACTCCAAACTTACTTGGGAAAGATACAGACATGAAAAGCCATTGCATGAGACTTAACTACCCTAGGAATTGAAAGCATTGACCCCAGATACCATCTCCTACCAATGACGTCCACATCTAAATGTTGATTGAGTCTTTATACCCATATCCTTGGACATTAAATAAGTACTTTCCAGTAGCATAACAAGCAATGAAACTTCTGTAAATTATAATTCTTACAATTTCTTTAACCTGCTCTTTATTGTCATCTTATGAGCATCTTGATTTTGAAGGCTATAATCCTATCCTAATAGATCTTCCTCTTCAGTTCCTAAAATCCTATAGACTGCCAAAATATCAATGAAATGGGAGAAAGTTCTCTGTTTTATGCAATTCTCTAAATGACAGTGAAAAGAGAATCATAGAATGGTTTTGTTTGGAAGGGCCATTTAAAGATCATCTTGTTCCAATCCTTCTGCTGTGGCCAGGGATAACTTCCACTAGACCAGATTGCTCAAAGCCCCATCCAGCCTGGCCTCAAACACTTAGATGCATCTTTCAAATAAACAGACATTCAGGGAAATGGTATGTCATCCCACCCATATATACAGCAAGTGTTGCTTTCTAATTGTTATTAACAGCATGTGAATTACCATGCCAGTTACACGACTGATTCAACTGACTTTCCATCAGCCATAGCTGTTACTATGAATTTCACAAGGAATAATAATTTCATTCATAAAATCCTTCCTTCACCCTGTTCAAGCCTTGGAGCTTTAAACATTTTAAAATAGCAGCAAGCTTTTTCATCTGACCAGGTTAGAATGTTTAAGAACAAACTTACCTTTATGTCTACAAACACTTTACCGCAACAGGACCCCTTTATATGGTGCCTTTAGACATGCTCCTGAACTCTACTCAAACCAGATTTCTTACAAATACTTTTAGAACATCTCACAAAATACAAGGAAGATTTTTGGACCGAAAGTCTTATTCTAGTTCAATCTTCTCTTTTCCCCTACCTAAAAGGAACCTATGCTGCACTTTGGGTTTTTTTTTTAATTTATTTTTGGTAAGATAGTCCAGTCTCTCTACAAATTTTTCTAACTTGTCTTTAGTTTTAGCACGGCAAGTTCAATCACTGGGCCGGAAACCTCTTGAGCAAAGGAATTTCTGGCATCTTGGTTGAAGCTGGCACCAACCCATTTTCCTTTGTTCTCATTAAAGGAACCATAATATGCTAAGTTAAATAATAATAATAAAAGCGAGCCAACCCAAAACAAAACAAAAACCCCAAAGTAAAAGCAGAATACGAAAAGAATGTATTTTCAGTGGATTGCTGTAAGAGAGGATTTCCCTAATTTGACTAATTTTTAATAAAAGCACTATTTATTGCTGCAAAAATCTGTAAACTGATCTTTCCAAGTGACTTGAACATCTTCCCTGAGTAATTTGCCTTCATGCACAGTCCTTCAGTTTGAAATGTCAGGAAAGGAACAGCTGGCTATCCAGGCAGAAAATTCTACAAGCTGTAGCTGTCACAAATATTCAAATGCATGCAGTAACCTAAAAACAGTATGACTCCCAAATATGAACAACTTTGACTTAGGGCAAAGAGTTCAGCAAATTCAATCCATTTAGGTAGAAGTATAAGAAATCATACCAGCTCTCCAGATCACAGCATGCCAGAGGAGCAATGCAGCTTAAGACCTCCAAGATACCTCAGTAAACAAGTTTTGAATTCATATAATGTTTACCACATAGTACAATATTTTTAGTCATACAAAGTAACTCATATCTTCTGAATGGAAATAAAGAGCTTGCTTTTTTTCCTTCCCTCCCTTTCTTCAACCAAGTATGGTCACTTTATCAAGGGTGGGATCTGCATCTTCGAACCAAGACTATTTACCTTTCTCTACTTTAACTTCTGGTATATCTAAGCCATAGCACATGGTCATCAAAATTTCTATTTTCTGCACACAAAGAGAACACAAACTCATTAATATAACATCAAAACAGTAGTGGTTTTTTCCCCCTTTCTCTCCTTTATCTCCATGAAAGGAATAGTCAACCATTCATCTGGGTGTACACACAAAAAACACCAAAGAATTGATTAAATTTTTTTTTTGAGAGAATGAAGCAGAGAAAAAAAGTAGTGAGCATCTTAAATTGGATGCAAAACAGGGGAAAAAAAAAGTTTTAGGACTGTAATTCATACACATTTATGATGTCACTGACCTGTGCTAGAGTCCAAAAACTAAATTCTCCGCAAATCAAAATCAGTGGCACTAACTTGGTGTAGGTACCACAGAAATTTGTCTAAAGTGTATTTTCACATTAAGAATATAGACAAAATGCTAATTTAGACAGGGCTCAAAATTATTAACAGCCCTTATAGAATCGTATTAGGTTGGAAAAGACTTTCAAGACCATCATGTCCAACCATCAACCCAGCATTGCCAAGTCTACCACTACCTTAAATGATTTTGCTTGCTGTTCTTGAAGTCTGCTATCTCACTCCCACTGAAGATGTCATCCAAGAGTTGCCATCTAAATAGCAATGAAATGCTGAAAAGAGAACAATGTTCAGCCATCCATATAAATGATACATCAGAGGGTAGTTACCTGGGCAGCTCCTGAGGGAGTTGGCAACTTTGTGAGAGAGAGAAAAGGAACAGCCACTAATCAAACAGATCTAAACCCCCTCAAATTATTGGACAATGAACTCCAGATGTCAACAGAGTATCCAGTAGATAGTTTAAGTCCTGGAAAGGGACTAGAGGACAGGAGTGGGTGGAGGAGTGGGTGGTGGTGTCTGGAATACAGAGGCCCCGGGGTTTTTGGAATTTGATCAGTATGCAAATGCTCTCCCCTTCAAAGTACAGTAAGCTATCTAAGACAGCAGCAAATCAAGATATCCTCCATTCCACTAGCAACCAGAATTACTACAGACTGGAATAACTAGAGAAAACAATCAAGATATCAAGGACATGTGACACTACTCTGGCTATTTTGCACTATCATATTTATAAAACAAGCTATCTGGAATGGAAAATATATTTTCTCCGGTTTTGCAAAGACAAGTGTGAAGTACTTTCTTGATCAGATGAGACTGCAAATTCAGAAGCAGGCTCTGTGCTCTTCCTACGCAGGACAAATGCAGATCTTGAGGGGTGGGGAGAGCCCAAACAAACTAGCCTGTTCTTACCACAAGACATCTGGAAGAGAGCACCATAAAATCCTAAGAAAAGAAGTGCCAAAGCATTCACACTTAGAACGTACACTGTCCACAATATTTTCCTTCCTCAATATTCAGCAGCGGTGTAGACTAAACACATTGCGATAATAAGTGGGAACTTCACTTCCGAAGTTGACTTTTTCTGTGTGACTTCCTTTTTTTTCCCTTAACGGTCGCTCATCTGACTTCTGGTTTTTTCCACATATTAAGAAAATACTTGCAAAACAGCAGTACACTAAGATGTAGGTTAGCTGAGGTATATGAAAAGCCTGTATTTGTTCATGGTTTGAAAGGAAAAAAAAAGGTAAAATCACGCAGGACATGAAATGGGGTATCTTAAAAATCATAAAATGAGAACTGAAAACATTTTCAAGTCTAATTTGCAGAACTGAATGCCTAATTTTAAAATATTTTTGGTTAGAATACTCAGACAAGAGTTTTCCTGTGGCTAATACTTAAAACTTCAAGTACAAAAATTTCAAAATATTTAAGTATAACACTGAACTGGTGAGATATGGAAGACAATGAAACTTTTGCCATTCTAAAGTGCTTGTGTCTAAATTCTGTATATTGTTCAGAAGTACTGCATTGTAAGGGTGCAAGTCAGCTTTTGCAACCTTACTGACTTAGGAGTCATGGCTAAAACACAGGTGCCTCTACAGATTTTGCTCTTGCCTCATCCATTTCTACCCACTCAATTGCACAACAAAGGGCAATTCTTTCCTCTATGCCTCGGGGCCCCCTTAAACACACAGGTACACTTGACTTCAAATGCAAACTTGTCCTGCCACTCACTCCACTGTATGCAGTAAAAACATTTGTACACTATGAAGGTGATGAAAATATTCCTTAATCCTTAGCTGGACCAGTTTTCATTTTGTTTTAGTCTAATGGTCTCACACCCTTAGATATCCTATCAAATCTCTAAGGATAGAAAAGAAAGAAGTTGGAACTCTCCTACTCATACGCCAGTATCAGAGCAAGCCTGAGTTATACTGGGTCTGAAGCATAGTCTGACACACTGACAGAACTGCAACACCCTGGGACAGAAGTGTCTGGTACGGCCACCACAGACATCCCACATCTCTCTGTGGTCACTTGTTAGGATGTTGGGCACAGGACTTAAACGTCTGAGGACATTTCTTTAATGGGCTACTTACTCTATACACAAATAGAACAATCAGCAATATAAAGACAGCTATGCCTTTATATAATTCTTGAATGAAAGTAAAGAAATAACTTGCCATTAACTTCACAGAATTTGGGTTGTTATGTAAAGTTAGGTACCTCAAATCTGAGCTGATAATCTGAACTAGGATTTGGAGATTACTTTGAAAACTGCTGCATGGATCTTCTGAAAAAAACCCAACTTCTGCTTCGGTCACTACTGCCAGTAAATTAAAAAATTGTAATGGCACTCAAGGCAAGTCTCAATACCTTCTGTAATATCGAATGTCCTTAAAACATCAAACAAACCCCATGTTACACAAGCTTTTAGCTAACTGTTTACTTTAAATTTGGTAAGAACAATGTTTTATCCTACAGGGACAGAAGCTATGGCTAGGGACCTTCATGGAATTTCAACCCTTCAAAAGAACACTGCAGTAGTTCATAACAAGGTCCATCGTTCTCACCAATCAAACCAGACAATTTCAAGATACACCACTGCAGCCTTTTTATAGTTTTCAGCAACACTATGAAAGAGTAAGGTTGGTTCTTTCGTGCCATTATAGTGGTGATGTTTACATGTGTCCCTGCTAAAAACAAAGACTGGCCTGTAAACCAGCTTCTAGATTTGACTTAGTTTTCACACGGCAAAACTAAGCCAGGGGAGGGGGGAGCTATTCTGCTGTATAAGTGGACACAGTGGTAAATTTTAACGAAGACTGGGCCACATTTAGACACACACATTCAAAGATGAAAGACAATGATCATAAATTCTTACTGAGTATTAGGACACTATCTTCACTGTGAAGGTGATTAATATTGCCACAGACTGTCCAGAAAAGCTCTAGAATAAACCTGAGAAGCCTGATACAACTTAGAAGTTAAATCTGACCTTCAAATCTGGCCCCCCTTTGAGCACAGTATTGGACAAGATGACTTTCAGAGTCTGTAATTCCTGTTTCCAGGTTAGGCAAATTTAGCTACTACTTTCTTTTAACTGTAGTGTCACACAAATCCAGGAAGACATTGAACATTCCTGCTGAAATGTCAGAGAAAAATAGGACACTATTACCAAATTTTAAACAATTTTGTGATGCTCAGTGGTTCCAATCTCATCCTGGCATTACTGCAATTTTGGAGGGTCTCATTAAAAACACTTGCCTCAGAATCTGTACATGAAACTATCAAGCCAGGGAAAAGCCTATTCAGTAGGTCTAATCAATGACACTTTCTAAATTACAGAAATGATCTTGTTTTGATAGCTTTCTTACAATATGAATCACTTCCAGATGTACAAATTGTCAAGACAGTTGAAGACTTTTCTCTCCCATTACTACAAAACAGCAGGTGGGGAATAGCCAGCTGAGTTACTTCAAACAGCAGTAGCAGCTTGGCGTACCTTCCTACTAAATGTGAGTATGAACTTGGCTCAGTTTTTGTCTGAATAGCTACTGTCAAACAGACCTCTCCATGTGTCAGTCAGGAAGAGTGAAACATTTACATTTATCTTATAAAAAGGAGTAGTTTTTCACTGCCCAATCCCTTTCACTCATAGATTAGGGTGCATTCATTTCTGGTTGTGACAGCAGGTGGTAATTTATTAGCACAGGCAGAGTTGCTAATTAATGCTGCTAGAACTAGAAGCAAAACCTCAATTTAAGGACTTCAGCAGAATTCTTTTTCCTGCCCCTGTCCCTGCTCTGTGCTCATCAACAGAAGTTTGACTGTTTTGGAAAGATGTTTCTGGATCACATTTGCCTCTTAATCTTTGCTCCAGCAGTAACAAAGTAAAAGCCCTATTACAACTGATAAGGGCACAATAAGCTGCTGCCATGCAAAATAGAAGTATTTTGTGGAGGGAGATAATATTTACTCCTTAGGCATGCCAGTTCAGGTCAACCTCTTTGTAGTGGATGAAAATATGAGAGAACACCTCTAACAAAATGTTCACCTGTAATTAAGCACAATGACACAGATCTTTCTCCATTGGGAAGGAAGGAAGGAAGGAAAGTGGTTTCTTACCAATTGTATTAGCCACATAACAAAATAACATGACCAAGCGTAACACACAGTTAAACCCCATGCCAGAGAGCTAAGAAGGGAGAGGGTTATAGAGTACATAAAAACTGACAAGTAACAATTTATCAAGAAGTCCATTGGCCCTCAGCCAGAGCAGGAGCATGGTATGAGATGGTCATTATCAGCTCCAGTAGTCCAAGCAGGCTCACTTCTTCTGAAGTGCAGTTTTTAGCATAAGTCACTTTGCTGCTGCACAGCCATGACAGCTTTGTGACACATGCACTGCACATAAACTGCAAATCTTTCACAGGACTTGAGATGACTATGCCCGTTCCATATCTCACTTATACTAAGGATTTTGAATGCGTAACTTCCTCATAATTAGCTTAAATTGAAATACATTATATCCATGTTGTAAATGATCAGTTGAAGATTTCTGAAGACCTTGTATACAGTTTAACCAGGTAATTCCTCCCCATAAAGCTGACAGGTATCAGAAGACAGCAGTTCTCAGGTATTACCTACAGATCAATTAAAAATCTTAAAATGCTGTGACTTTAGTACAGTAAGACTGTCCAAAAAAACTGTTCAGTATAGCAGAAGAAAGGCTCATAACAATGCAGCAGGGTTGTTTGTTGTTGCTGGGTTTGAGTTTTTTGTGTGTTTGTTTAATACTAGAAGGCTCTCTTAAAATGCCAAGTTTTTATCCCCGAGTCAAACTAGGGAAATAATCTGTTTCATGAAGTGCCAGAAATAATCCATGGATGCTGGCTCCTTGTATTCAATTTTGAAGCTATACTTTAGCAAAGGAAGCTTCACATAAAACTGGGGCTAGGTAAGAACTATTGCATCCATTGAAAGTCCCTCAGAAGTATCTTTTTATTTCTGTTCCTTCATTGTCCACTAAAGCTTTGAGTCCATTGAAATGCAGAAAGAAATTTGCAGGGCTCTCCCAGGAGGTTAACACTGGCAGACTGCTCTGGAACTCTGGTGCAAGTTAGCTCCCTTGCTGAAACTGTGTCTTCTGAGCACTTCCTCAGCAATCTCAGCGCAGAGTTACCCAGATCAAGCTGCCTAACGAAAGGCAATTAAATTACAATGGCCAACTTTCCTGAAAAGCAAATTAGAAGCAGTCAAAGAAAAAACATCCCATCTGCATAGCTGTAGAGACAGTAAATTCTATGAAGTCTAATGACAGCTGGAAAGGGAAGGAAGCATCTTCAGTGGTGCAGCTATTTCTGTAGAGAACATCTGACTCTACATTCAGACTTAGAATCCACCTTTCACTAACAAGCTCTGATTTTATTTCAAACCAACTAGGAGGACAACAGTAGACATGGGTACACCACACCAAATCACAGAATCACTGCAGATGGAAGGGATCTCTGAGATCATCTATCCCACCCCTCTGCTCAAAGCACGGTTAACTAGAACAGGCTGAAGCAGATTTGGAGTTGTGCCCAGCAAAGTTTTGAGTATCTTAAAGGGCTATGAAGGCACAACTTTTCTGGGTAACCTCTTCCAAAGGTCTGACCACGCTTAACAGTAAAAAAAAGAAAATTTTTTTCCTTTGTGTTTGAGTGGAGTTTCCTGTATTTCAGTTTATGCCCATGGCTTCTTGCTTCTCCACCAGGCACCACAGTGAAGAATTTGGCTCAGTCTTCTTTAGTCGCCTCATCAGGTATCTATACACACGGACAAGAACATCCTCCCCCAAGTTTTCTCATCTCAAGGCTAAACAGTCACAGCTTTCTCTGCTTCTCCTCTGTCAGATGCTCCAGAGTTCCTCTCTGTGCTCCTTCAAAAAGCTCAGCCCAGTATGTTTATGCCCAGCTAATCCCCACTGCAAGTAAGTAATAATACAAAGAGGTAATTTTGGATTTTTTTTTTCTTCTCTTACAACAAGAGGTAAACTCCGTCAATGCAGATGATTTTGTTAGTTAGCTGAAAATTTGATACTGCGGGTAGAATAAGATTCAAGGGATTGATTTAAATTTAAGAGCATTACCCACAGTTGAATTTTGCTGGCATTATGCTACAAGTTGCATAAAACAACTACCTTCAACTTTTTGTTGCATTACTAAAATTGTGCCTTTAGACTTCAATCAAAATATTATTAAGAATTATACTCCTACAGCAATATCTGTATGACAAGGTTCCAGATGCCAACTGAATGCAAATCTATTAGCTAAAAAATAAAAATGCTTCCTATCACTAATCTCATATTCTTTAATAACCAGAGTTTGAGAAGAGAGAGAATGCTGTAAGCCACTTGAAAAGCTCTAATTAAAAATCAGATCAACTATAAAGTAATTCTAGTTTCCACTTGCACCTAAAACAAGACACCTAGCAAACACAAGGCTATGACAAATCCAATACAACATCCCTCATATTACTCACTACAATAACGTATTTCATTAAATTACTATATATATAAAGAAACAGTTCGGGAAAGCAGAAATCTAATTCCTGCTTTTTATTTCTGCACTGAGTTTTCTTCTGGAACTTTCTGAAAGTTTCTACTTCAACAAACTTTGTATCTCTTGGTACCACAGTAAGTTGTGCAGTCTGAATAGATAGAAATAACAACAATTACTTTGAGAAGTTTGGCTCATGTCCATGATGGAAAGAATGTGCATGTTCAGCACTAGAACTTCGCCGACCTCAACTTGCCTACCTCAGAAATGGTTTCTCACTGTCACAGATGCAGTGGACTTACAGTTGTCAGCTTATCTAGGAGGCAAAGTAGCCTTTCAGCCCAAGCCACATCCCAGCCCTTCTGCAACAAGTATAGTGCAGATCAACGGCAACTTCTCATGAGGAGACATTCAATTAGGCTTAGGAAAAAAAAGAGTTCTGTGATCTAGATTTTCCAAAGACTACCTTCTTGCTTGCTCCAAATGGCAGGAAAAGAAAAAAATTAATTACGATACCCAAATTGAATTACCATTGCATTAACTAATGAGAAGAATATGGAATACAACCATCACTGAAATGCTTTTAGGACAAGGCTCTTTTCTTCCTACCCGAACAAAAACCCAGGGAAAAAATCCAACCAGTACTGAATTTCAGTTTGAAATCATACGAAAAAGCCTTTTCCTGATGGAAATCTGTCATTTTCTTCTCTGATCAAGCTGCTTTCCCTAAAGCTCTGTGTACCAGCATTTATATTGTTCATCCTCAAAAGAGCGTTTTGTTTATAATTTCTGATCCTCTATTAAAATGCATTCTAAAGAAATGAGGCTCATATTTCAAAGAGGACCAATCTGCCATATGCACACCAAAAGGAAGGCCCTGGTTCTTTCATATTTCACATTATTCAGTGAAGAGCAGCTGTATAAAAACTTCATGTACAAACTCACTACGTCAGTGCCAAGCTTCCAGAATGATTATCCATTTTACAACAATTTCTGATTAATGTTTTGAAATTGCAATGCATATTTCTATGCTTTTACATTTAAGGCAAATCAACATCCTGCCTCTTTTTTTTTTTTTTTCAGCCACCATCCACTATTTTATATATATACGGATATTTAAGGCACCAAAAGGGTGAGCACCAAGCAACCAACCAGTGCTCCCAGCACGTTTAAACGAGAGTGCTTCACACCGTTTACTATGGTAAGGCCCTTTTTAAATAAACGCATGACTCACTGTTTGTTTTCTTCACCAGGAGGTGGAGTCTTGCCATGCCCCTCCATTACAAAATCCTCATGTTCCATCTGCAAAGGCAAGCATTGCAGGTCAGAAATCGGTGGAGCAAAACGCACATCACCTAAAGTGGCCCTTTTCATATGCAACAACCCGAAACAGCCACTTTATCACAGTGGCTGGTCCAGAACAGATCATGTAGTTTCTTAGCAACATATGTACATCTCCAACCCCATTGCTATGGTATCATTTCATAGCACAAATTTCAGAAAAATCTTGCAAGGGAAAACGAATGGTTTAATGGCTATAGCAGAATACTATCAGTCAAGGTACATAGGTTCTAAGTTCTGCTCTGTAAAGGACTTCCCGTGTCATTCTAAGTATTATTTCTACTGCTTCTTCCTTACGTATAAAGCAGGAATTAAAAAAAGGTTTATCAGTATCTCTGGAAAAAAATTAAGATTTTAGAAGAAACTTATTAAGCACAGAAAGAAATTGCTGCAAAAGCAGAGTACTTCTTGTGAAAAATAACTTTTCTTTGAAAAAAGACTTTCACCACGCACACAGCTTAGTTAGCAGGGTAAAAAAGAGGCCTAAGGAAACCTCAAATAGATGCTGTTCCAATGACAACATAAGGTAGGCATTTCCTTTGGCTCTCTTGTTAGAAGATTCCGAGGGCAGTAAGGAAGTTTTATGTTTAATTGTTTGCTTTTAAAATATCAGTTTTAGCATAGATTTTCAGTAATTCTTATGGAGAGAAAGAAGAATCACATTATATTTGCTCATTCATTAATTATGTGCTCTTCATTTAATCACTTAATTCAGCCAGAAGTTCTTGCACAGGTAGCAAAATATTCTTCTCTTTATATCAAAATTCAACACATGCAATTAGTATTTTATATAAACATCCAGATACAGTTAGCAATGCTCTACTTCATGTGAAGCCAGCAACAGGTCACACTGCAATACTCAACAAGCCATACAACAAAGAACTGAATCATAATCACACACAAATCCATGATCCACTACATTAAACTGGAAAGAGGAGAGAAGCACTATTCAGTCACTTAAGATAACATAGCTTAGTCAGTCTTTGAAGGGGCAAAAAAAACCCCAAACCAAACCAAAATCCATCAGCTGCCTCCCCTTGTGCCCCTACCCTCCCCCTAAAAGAGTCCAGTTTACTCATTTGTACATTAATACTGTTGTCAGGTCAAAAATACTTTCAAAACCCCAAAATCTGCACATTGACATCTAACAAGGATACAAGAAATTATGTTATTTGACTGCACAGGCACAGCCCTAAGCACAACCACGAATGAACCGATAAAGTGGTGAACTATAAGGTGCTAATGACATCCATAAGACAGGCAGTCAATCAAACATGCATCAATTCACATTTCTAAACATGTACCCACGTGGCTCCCAGTCCAAACAGTGTTTTCATGTAAAAGCAATGCTTGAAAACAAGAAAATTTCTATTTACAGTTATTAAATAACTTGGACTTTTATCCATGTATTCACACCATATCAGACACACCGAAATCTATCTGTACTTCAGTCCACACCTGATTCACAAGAGCTCTAACAGCTGGACTCACACCTGTCTAGCTGAAGAGAAAGATATCCATTCCACTAATTCTATTGTTGAAAATGCTAAACCACTGATATGTCAATGGATAAAACAGCTACAGATTTGTGGCCACACTGCAAAACAGCATGATTCTGTGAGTGAGAGTAAATGTTTAAGAATTACTCTTATACAGTAGGTATTTTAGCCTGTTGCTGGTATGAGACAAGTACAATTCACAGGAATGGTTAGCAAGGGAGCAGTTTGTGGCCAGTACTGGGAGGATGAAATGCAGCCTTTGGGAGTAAAGAAGCATTACACACAGCATATATAGTGCTAAACTAACAAGATTCCCATATAAAACAGAAATTTAATGTAATGAAGCTGTAGAAAAGGAGGTATCATTAAAAAAAAAAAGGAAGTGTAAAAGGCAATGATTTAAAAACCAACAAAAACTTAGGAATGGGAAATTACTTTATTAGATGATAATCAAGATCTGAATGAGAACTGGAACATCTTGTAAACCACCACCAGAACAAGGCAATCACTGAAGTACTGCTGATAAAACTGTTGCTCTATTATGAATTTTATATGAAGAACGCTAGTGACATCCCTGTTCCAGCATGCTTATCTATCAAAGTTTCATTTCAAAGAGAAGTGGGCAAATAATGACAAATAAAAAAGCACCTGAGCTAAGAACAAGATTGTAGGTCCAGGCACAATCTCTTTTAGAACAACTAGAGAACCCCATCTGCTTTAAGAAATGTTAATCAGTTTGCTGTACTTTAGACAGTAGACAGAAGTATCTGAAATAACTAAAATCTGCATTATAAAAAACCGTACAATGGCACAGGCACTCACAAGAAGTTCACCAAAAAAATTAATCACTGAGTGAGGAAGTACTCAGGGACACAGAAACTATTCAATATACAAAATAAAGATTAATTGGTAGGGCTTCATTGATAAATAAAGCCAATATTAAAATGCATCAAGACACTAAAAAGAAGTCACGGGAAGGTCAAGGAATTAACTATTAGTGAACTAGGAAAAAATCTTTTTAGAATGGATAAACAACTAGACTTGTAGGAAACATTTGGCTGGTCAGGCTCAGAGGATAAAGTGCTGTATGCTGCCTGGAGGATGGTATCAAGTGAAGTGCTGCAGGACTCTGCCCTAGGACAAGTCCATTAAATACCTTTACCAATGACTTGCAGGGCCAGTATGGTATATTCCGCTCAGAATTTTATTAACTGGAGTGAAGAGGATCAATCAACAAGTCTAAAGACAGGGCTGCCATTCAGACGGACCTAGAAAGGTTGGGGGAATGGTTCCTACAAGATTTGTATGAATTCAGACAGGACAAACACAAAACACTTGCACCTGAGAGGCCCTGGCAACAATACAGGCCGATGACTGGCTGGGGAGCAGTTCTGTGGAAAAGGTCTTGGCATAAAGCAAGCTGATCATGAGCCAGCAGTGTGCCTTGACAGGAAAGGTCAACAGCATCCCAGGCTTTATTAAGAAGAGCCTTGCCAGCAGATGATGGAACTGATTGCCACCTCTACTCAGTGCTTATTGTTCCAGACATGGTCTAATGCACCTCGTCTTGGGCCCCAGAGTACAAGAAGTACACCCAGAACGTGGGCACAGTAGCCACCAAGATGCTCAAGGAGCCAGAGCACTCGTTCTGTGAGTAAAGGCAGAGGGAGCTGGGCTGGTTCAGCCTGGAGAAGAGATGGCTTTGGGGAGACCTTAACAGCAAGTGTCTGTATGTACAAGGAGGTCAGCAAGCAGTCAGGCTCACCACAGGGGTACCCTGTCACACAACGAGAAGCAATGAGACTATGTTCAAACAAGAGAAGTCCAAAATGGATACAAGAGAACTTATTTTCACCGTGAGGACAGTCAAGGACTGGAACAGATAACCTAGCGTAGATTTTGCAGTCTCCTTGCTTCAAGTTTTTCATGGCCTGACTGGGTAAAATCCCTCACAGCCTGGTCTGATCTCATAGGTGACCCTGCTTTGAGCAGGAGGTCAGACTAAAGACCTTGGAAGGTCCTTTCAAACCTGAATTTCCCAGCAATCCTATGAACAGAAGAACAGAACAGATTCAGTTTAACACTGAGAGATCACATACATGACAAAAAACCCTACTGAATTCCCAGCCCAGCAAGAACCTGCACTTCAGCCTAGAAAAGTCTAAGAAAAATATCTTAAGAAAGTTTCATAATCAAAAAAAACCCCAAAAATAAAACAACCACCAAGAAAAACTAAGTTATGCTGAAGAAATACTGAAAAGTCTGCAGCAGATCTATAGTATATCCTCTTTTAAAACACTGTCTATGAGTAGAGACAATGAAGACTCAAACCCCCTCCACAACACTCCGAAAACATGAGAGCTCAGAGTAAAGAACGGTGTAGGCAGAGTGGAGATTTCACATAAATAAAATACAACATTTGGCCTACAAATCTCCCTCAATGCAAGACAGCACAGCACTGAGGCATACACAAAAAAAGCAGCTTGACAGTATTGTAACAAACATCACTCCTTTGCTATTACAATATAAATAAAACCCAATTTGCTCTCAAAAAAAAAAAGCAACTGTAAGAGTGTTTTACACAGAGAAAACGTACTATTAAGCAGACAAAAAATTAGTTGTTGAACAAACAAATTGCAACACTGAATTTCCCAAGTCTTTGTGGGTTTTATGGTTTATGTACCTACAGGTACAAAGATTTATCTGTGTATTAGAGGATTAGAAACAATAGCAGTATAAGCTTTTCTGTTTCTGGCAATGACATTACTTTTACATAGTGAAAGGAGAAGTTATATATAAAGATCACTCAACAGGCCTGACACAGTACATCAATTTCTGCATTCCTCTTTTTGCAGAATCTTGTCTCTTAACTTTCATTTGCCTGCATATGTTAAACAATTTAATGATCAGTGATCTCTATTTTTCACTTGGAAATCTGCAGGTTTTAAAATTTTTGCTAGAAAGTGATACACAGCTTACTTAACAATCTAAAACATCTAGAATAAGCTCATAAAGTAATATCCATTTCCATCTTTCTGCAACATTTAAAAGTCACTTTATTGGGTAGTTCATCTTAATTCCAAGAGATATATCTGACAAACAGCCTTCTGAAAACAGTTAACGAGCAAATAAAATTCCAGTAGAATTTCAAAGGCATTGCTTACATTTAATAAAATTAATTAATAGACAGCTGGGCCTAAGAACAAATTTTAAGATTAAAAAAAATACTTAAAAATTAAATTGTTTAGGTCTTATTTTTCCAATGACAGTAATCACATCATATCACAGAAAGAATGAGAATGTGGTATTTTAAGTTTTTGATTAAGTGACTATCTGGGGATGAACTGAAGAGAGGAACAGCACGTAAGAGCCAGTTAGCTGAAAATACTCTCCTCTTTCTCCTCCACCCACAGTTCTTATACAATTCCTATGCACATTTCTTCCCCACAAGTCTCTCAGTTTCCCTTCATTCTGTCATCACCCTATCCTATTCAGCACTCTTCAAGTCTTTTTTTTTTTTTTTTTTTTTTTTAAGAAAACTGGAGCCCAGAGTCCTCGCTAAGTTCCAGCCATCCACAGCATCCAGCAGCCTCACCAGATCTGGCTCACTGCTTCCTTAGCCTCGAGTCTCTCTTGACTCACAGCGCACGTAGGAAATGCAGTTGTCCTCAATATGTAGAAAAAGAATGGAAGGTGGAACTAAGACAGAACTGTTGGATCTGTTGTATCGCTCCCAAGGAAAGAAGAAAAGGTGGAATGGCAGAGGAGCTGAAACACTTCAGCTTCTCTTTACAAGGACTGCAGAGGGAGCCATTGACTCCAAGAGCAGGAATCAAAGGAAGCGCACTTGCACACCTGTTTCTCCTGGCAAGCAACGGAGAAAGCTTCAAGATTCTGGCAGCTGGAAGTAGGAACCAGAAATAGACCCTGAAACAGCAGGGGAGGAATTCAATAGAAACTTTTTTTTTTTTTTAAGGAAAAAAAAAAAGGAAGTTCAAGTTGTTGAAATCTGTACTTTATTATTTCAAAGCCTTTTTCTCTAAAAATCCAGGTATCTGTGAATATCCAAATTTCAACAAAAACTAATATATTGAGTGTTCTGAATAGTAAAAGACAACTTGTTTTATCTAAGTTAAGAAAAGCTATTCAACATTAGACACTCAATACTTAACTTCTAGAAAAGGAAATTTATCGTGAGCTTCAATGTAACAAACTATTACTTTTTTTGTCCAGAAATGCAACACTTGCTTCATACTACTCTTTCTAAAAGTATCTTCAATGACACCCTAATGGATTTGATTAATGAGTAAACCTTTTCTCCTAGATAAAGTCAGCAACACTCTGAAGGGTCAGAAAGTTTCACGGACAAAAGCCTCATTTTTCCTGAATCCTGATGTCAGAAATCAGATTTTCCTAACAAGATTCAACTCCTGCATTAGCAATCCTAGCCCACCAAAACTGAACTGAGCTTAAGAGAAACCAAACATTTTCTCATGGAAAAAAGGTAACTTTTGTTAGAAATCCTTTACTTATTATGAAAAGCTATTAATTTTAAATGGTCTTTTTGTCTTCACCAGTATAAAGAAATGTACTAGTGCAACTTCACCAGAGAGCTGCTGTCACCACCTCTTCCTAATCATTCCACAGTTCCTTTTCAAAGTTGTTTTTTTTCTATTTAATTTAGAAAACAAAACAAGCAACCCCCCAAAATAAACAAAACAACAACTAAAACCCCCCAACAATTTTTTTACCCAACCAACCAACACAACAACAAAAACCCCAAACAAACAACCAACAACAACCCCCCCAACAAACAAACAAACAAACAAAAGGACTTCAACCAGCCAGGAGATGAAGACTCTAAGATTTTTCACTCACTAGCATCTCAAGCAGACAACACCAAAACCTTATCTGGCATATGACTAGACACTCTGGTGAGGACCAGCCAAGGTCAAATGCTGCTTTAAGTGAAGTGATGATTTTAACACAGCCTACCGCAGGCCCAGCTTAAGACTGATAAATCTCATGTTTTGTCACAACTACTGCTTTAACACCAATGTCCCTCCCAATCATCAACAGCAACGGTGCTACTGTAAACAGGCCACCAGCACTTATTTTGTCTCACTAATAGTTGTTTTAAGGAGAGTTGCACAACCCGGTCCTCGAAATCCAAGCAATTAGTCACTAGTCACTACTGCTAACAGTGGTGGAAGCTGTGTTATAAAAAAAGAAATCTCAGAGACCATTTGAGGTCTAAAAGAAATGTAATCACTACTACAAATGAAAGGAAAGCTGAGTCACCTCTCTGCCTGGCTTCATTATAAGCACTTTGGACACACTGCATTGGGGAAAATTTTACTCACTAGAAACAGATTAATTAAATTTAACTTCTTTTAATAAAAATGCAATTTAGCTGCTAACACTTTAATAATTTCTAAGGAATAAATTAGTGTTGAGCTAGCATTTCAAAATATGCATAGAATAGCACAAATTGTTTAGCAAAATTGGCCCCAAAATATACTACTTAGATTAAATCTTAATTTCAGTACACAAATGAAAGCACTGAAAAACCCTTTAGAATCAGTGATTTAAACTTGAAAGAAAGAAATAGGAAAAACAGCTCCTAAAATGAGAAAGCACCAAGTATTTTTCTGAATCACACAGAGAAAAGTCTTAGAGGCAAGGTATGCATGAAATATTGGTTGAATTTTTGGTCTCTTTCAGGACTTTGTTGTATTGTACAGCATTGTGATGTAACTAAATTTTCACTCTAACCTATTTCTACTTTTTTTTCCTCTCTCAATTTTGCCGAAGCATAGTCTTGACATATAAAAAACCACCACCAAAACATGTGAACCATCTCCTAGCCCACTCAGTATTTTCTTGAAGCTTCTCAGCAGCATATAGACAGAGTATTTCAATGTTATTACCATCACATGGTCCTGACTAGTCTTCTGTTAGTTACAAGAGAAGTGAAAACTTACTAACATAATCCCCCTGCTAAACCACCCTTCCCATTCAGTGCTCCCTGCTAATCATTTCGAATGCTAACACACTTAGACCACACATAATTACCTTCAAAAGTTACTGATCTGCTACTGGTGTTTGTCATATGCAGCTTAATGGTATTTTAACACCTGGCTCATTGAAACATTACATTAACTAGAAGAAATGGCAGCATGTTAACATATACCATCATTAAAACGTGCATCATCCTTATAGAACAGCAGGACAGATTATCAATGGCAACTCAATTAATCATTAACCTATGGAAATCAGAATATGTAATTTATGCTACACCTAAACGAGCACAAAAGCTGCAGCAGTGGTTAAAGATCAGAAGTTTTGCTTTTAGTTTCAGCTGTCACCAATTAGTCACAAGCAATTGCAGAAGTAACTTTCGGCTCACTTTCCACGTAATATTTTAAATGTTTATTAACTAATATTCTGTGAAATACCCAGCAGCTTAACGTGAATTCCCTGCTAAGCCTAAACAGTTTCACGAATATCGTGAAAACAACAGTCACATTTTGGAAATGCTAAAAAGGTTGGGATCCCAGCCACATTTCATATTGTACAGATAAGAAAGTTTACTTAATTAACAATCTATTATTCTTTTAATGTGTTACTGAGCTGCAAAGTATTTAAAATACAATAGCTTGTGTGTGTGTGCATATATATATATATATATATACATATATATATAAATTAATCTAAATATTGCTCTGAAAGCAATTTAAACCACCTAGTTGTTTGCAGCAAGATACAGTTTTACCTCACGTCAACCACCGAAGATATTAAAGTCACTCAAGTTGTGGTATGACAGGATATCCAGAAATACCATCTGAAAACTTCAACTCTGAAGCTGCCAAGGCAGCTTTGAATAATAATTCAACCATCTCGGACACAAAAAATGAATAAAGCGTTTTGAATTTAAGCAAAAGTGCTTTCCTTTTCCCGCACCACTGCTGCTAATCCATTTTTTAGTATGTTCCGTCCATACACTCCATCCATTTTGTAGTGTGTTCTGCAAATACATAGAATGGATGGATCCCAGGAAATCTGAATTCAGTAAAACACAAAAAATTCCCATATTTTATTTAATTAACTTTTTGTATTATTCTTCAGCTAAAGAACAGAAGCATTTCACAAGCCATGAATTCTTGCTAACTTCAGCTACTCTGAAAAAACATTTTACACTTTCATTACAAATTTTTTAGACTTTCCATTTAGGGGACAAATCTGACCCTAAAGCCCTTGAACAATTCACCCCCACCAGAACTTTCAGCAGCCACTTGTACGCAACCCAGTGACTCTATTTAGCCAACTCATTTTACAGTCAATTTACTATTTATGGTGCAGACCCAGATGAACAAGTTATAGCAGCTTAAACTGACATCTGTAAGCGGCTGATACTCTGATATACACATTGTTAACCACCCTGACACAGAAAACATATTAACTTTCTCCCACTTAGATTTGGAAATCTAGATGATGCATTGCCACAAAAGGACAACAGGCACGAAGAGCTACAAGAATTTTCAAAGGCTTAAGAAAGCAGATAATCAGAATTAGAGAAAACTAAATTACACTTTCGCACTACACATTTAATCACCTTCACTGCCACAAATACTGTTTGCTGCTGTTTGTTAGGAATGACTGAAAGTGACATAAAGCAGGTACACACAAATTGGTGCTGAAGTTATTCTGCCTTAAGAGATCTGACCAGACATGCAAGCAATAGAAAGAAGAACTTTCTTTTCTGTGTTCACGGAAATCTGTTGTGTGGATTCTAAAGACACAGAAACTGTCAGTGGCCCAGAAAGTTCCTCAACAGCTGGAGACTGAGAACAATTCTGTTATATGTATATGTTAACTCTGCCTTAAGTCTGTATTAGGCATCCACTTTTGACCACTGTCAAAAAGGAGAAGGAATACAGGCTATCCACACATACAGCTGCTTTCCAGTTTCTCCAGTTACCAGAAAGCAAACCCAAATTCATTTTAGTCACAGGGGAGCCACTGCTGCTTGCTTGTTAAATTTTTCTGAATTTATCAAGATTATTAAAAAGATTAGCTATCTAACAGACGACCAAACCATTAAAATAGCCACTCATCTCTGGAGCAGATCCTGGGCTTTTCTACAACTTGCCCTCAAAAAAACCCCAACAAACCTTTAGATGCCATGGAAATAAGTTATTTCTCTGGGAATTACATGTGGAAATTGTATCTGTTGAAAGCAACCAATATAATTTCAAAGTACCTTTAAATATTTCTTAGCCTAATTCCACACTACTGCATCTGTATACAACTACTACATTCTCCCCTCTTATGATACCCTCTCTTGCCTACTGCTCAAATGCTTCAGTGACTTTGAACAAGTGACAGGAAACGCTGACATGTTTTTAATGTTGCTTTTACCCTTCAGGGGAACTGATACCACACAATATGTTTTTGCAGAGTTCCAGTGTCCTTAGCTGTCCGGTCACCGTCGTATGTACTGGAATGATGAAGACCATCACTACTATTTTTAGTGTCAAGAATAACAACCCACACTCTTCTCATCAAACCTCACATGCACTTCTTCCAAACCCAATGAGAAAAAAAAAAAAAATGGAGGAACTGAAAAAAATTCATACCCATCTAGTTCACAAAAAGAAAAGGAAAAAGTCCTTGTGGGTCATGCAAATGTACAAAGTCTTGCAAATGCATGAAGTCAACAAGACCAATGAATTTTACACCTTTCAATGATTCAGCCAAACTAACAGACTACAAATTATTTTTAAGTAAATCTAAGATTTTTTTAAAGTAGGGTAGAGTAAGCTGTAATGCCCCTGGCTCTAATCTCTCCCCAAATACCTATCCCCCTCAAGTCTGCCATAAGACAGTAAGACTGAAAACACTCATCAATACTTCCACATCCATAAGACTTTGTATGAAGTGACCAATTACATAAAGCTCTGTCACAATTCACATGGACTACAACCACTGCCAACAATTCTGTAAAGCCAATACCAAATGGAAAGAGATCAAAAGGCAATACTCTGTAAAGGTAGAAACCCCTCAAATTGTGTGCCAATAGCACACTTGCATGAGAAGAGACACTTTGTAAGCAAAGCCACAAATCAATTTCCCTGACTGTCATCAACATCATAGTAGGACTATACCACATAAGCTCTCAAATGCAGAACCACTTCTTCAATCTTTAAGCAAATATTTGCTTTTTTATCCTCTTTGCAGAATAGTATAAACTGCAGTAATCAACTGAAGAAGAGATTATACTGGTTGAGAAAAAATCTAATGAGAAAGTATTTATGAAAAAGAAGGAACCTTTAAAAGAATGAAAAGATGAGTTTAAACTGAATGATTTTTTTAAGACTGAAGTGTTTTTTTCCTTAAGAAATGAGACACATCTATTCACTGCAGTGACATGCCATGCCAGCACACTTCCTCCACATGAACTGTACATATGAAAAGACTGGATCAAAGAACGTATGGTGACAGTTCTTACAGATCTCAAAGTCACCTTGGCACGTGATGGTATTTTCCAAGAGAAAGAAAATACATCATTGTGTTAACCTTCTCTTTTGTGATTCAAAAGCACTTCAGGGTATTTTGAGATTAGAAAACAGAGAGTCATCTTTCAGTTCAGCATCTATATTTTAACAGTCTTCACTATGGATAAGTAGGTTTCAAATGAGCAATCCATCTTGCCTCTGTAGAAAACAGTACACCCAACTGGCAGAATCCTGAACTAGATCCTGAATTTCTTTTAGAACATCCAAGCAGCTAGGCAATCCCCAGCATTCCTTTACAATAGTTCAAGTAGTACTGTCTGTTAAATTCCATGTTCTTTCTTGCAAAGTCCTCAACAATTTTACCTTATTTATAACTGCTTTTTTACAGGAGACCCCGATAACATACTGTACTGGTTTTGGCTGGGATTGAGCTAAATTTCTAGATAGTAGCTGGTAGAGGACTGTGTTTTGGATTTGTGCTGGAAGCAGTGCCGATAACACAGGGATGTTTCTGTTACTGCTGAGCAGGGCTCACACAGCATCAAGGCCTCTTGTGTTTCTCACCCCACCCCATCAGTGGGCAGGCCAGGGTGCACAAGAAGTGGGGAAGGGACACAGCCAGGACAGCTGACCCCAACTGTCCAGAGGGATACTCCACACTACATGGCATCATGCTCAGCAGGAAAACTGAGGGGATGAGGGTGTGTGTGGAGGATGGAAGGGGCTACCATTTCTCAGAGACTGGCTGGGCATCAATTGTCTGGCAGCAAGCAGTTCTTTTCCTTTTGCATCATTTGTTCTTTCACAGGTTTTATTTTCTTCTCTTTGTTGTTGGTTTGGGGTTTTTTCCTCGAATTATTACATCACCTTTATCTCAATCCACATATTTTCTGACTTTGACCCTTGCAATTCTACCCCTCCATCTCACTGCAGAGGCAGGAGTGGATGAGCAGCAGTGTGATGCTTAGTTGCCAGCTAGGGTTAAACCCCATACCATAATTGCAGCTCTTTGTCACAATGCCTTGAAATTTTGAAATCTGAAGTTATAAACTCACAATCAGATTTGCTTGAGTTTTTTTCCCCCATGTGGAAAGGTCCAAGCATGTAGTGTTGTGTAGGAAAGTATTTTAGGTTCTTTTCCTGGCCACAGTGTTAAAGTTCCAGAGAGAAACTAACCCAAAATTTCTGCTCCCCGTGAGGGACTATGTTAATTTATACTTAAAACAAGAGGACTATGTCATAAGACTTTTACAAGCTTTAATACCTGTCATTAAAAGGAAGGACTACTGTATTAACTTTAAATTTTAAGTAATTTCATTCTTTACTGAGAGGTTATTGGATTATTTTTTTTTAATACATAATATACAAATATTTTGGTTTTGAAATTACTCTCCTAAGGAGCTGTATCATTTTCAGATTAACAAAATGAAGCTAGCAGAGCATGGAGATGACATGAGTTTCTGTTGTGAAAAATTCTTTTTCTTTCTAGTTCTTAAGCTGCTATGTTTCAGGAGAATCACAAATTGTCTTGTTAGGCAGAATACCTCTCTACTTTTAAAAGACTAAACAAGATACTTCACACAAAGGCTCTAGGAACTTAGTACAGTCAGAAGTCAGCATTACAAAGACTAGCTGCTCCTACAACTCATGTTCCAGAAAAAGAATGGAAACACACCCTGTACATCAGGGCACAGAAATGCTGGAAGCTCCACAAGCAACTCACCAGCGGACATCAAAAATGAATCAACTAAATAAAAATACCCCAAAGCCTACTGTCCTGCATCCAGTGGAGAAGCAACAGCCACATGAGTAAACTGAAACCTACTCAGAATTGTCAGGTACTCACAAGAAAGTACACTGAGGTTGAAAACTCACCTCTTGTAACAAGCCAAAATTTTCCAAGAGTGCAGGGATTCATACTGCAGGGAACCATCATCTGAAAGCACCATGTACCGGGCCAGTATTAGACTGGAAAACACCTTTTGTAAAATTGCAGTCACAAAGCAGACTGTTCATTTCATTACTGTATAGGCCTGAATGTTTTAAATTATTCAGTGCTACCTGAATAGAAACCCAGTTCTGTACTGCTAAGTAGGATTATAAGCCCCAGAGATATAGCCCCAGGTTTCGGATGCTGTAAGTTTAACTACTTAACTAAGGGGTTTTTTTCACTATATTAGTTCTAAATCCCACAAAATGAAAGCATCAGCCTAACTTTTGCACTATTGTCATCATTATGCAACATCCACATCAGAAACTGAGCATATCTCACCCATAAATGCAGTTAGTGGAACATTCCAGCTTTTAGGAAAGAGAACTCCTAATAACACTTCCTCGTGAATTTTATGATTCTGTTCATAAATGTAAAAATACATAGCTTAACATAGCCTCATGTTCCTTTATTCTCAACATGTATGAAGTAAAAGCAAGAGTTTAGATACTTGAGTCATATCCTTTTTAACCTTTTTATCATCTCTGTGTGAATGCTTCAGGATAAAAAAAAAAACCCAAACCAGAACACCACAACAAAACATAGCCAGTGCCAACAGAGTTCTGAAGAGTGATTTAAATAGAAGGCAAGTGCTATCTCACAATTAGACACCGAGAGGCAAGAAAAGTAAGAATTAACCAGGTTGACAACAGGCAGGCAATAATGTAAGGGAAAGATTCACACTGACAGATACAAACAGGGCAGCAACTTGAAATAAAACAAGGATTAACAGGTGACCTCAAGACAGCTTGTAAGTGGCACTGGATAGTGAGACTGAAAAACAGGGCAAGCCTCAATGTCTGTGTCACTGGTTTTGAAAGAGCCAAAGTATGAAAAAGCAGCCTAATTCCTGGCTACCGATTCAGTTCAATAACTATTTCTATAAATACTAATGAAAACTTTGAACAGAATTACATTTACCTAATGCCATACAATACAGAATCTTTTCCCTTTCCTGTACTTATTAGGAATTGAGCATTATTACACATCCTGTGCAGTCACACTTTTCATCAAAATTTTGTGTACCTAGAATTTTTAGCATACAAAACATTAAAATGGCAGAACTAGCCATTTTTTCTCCTTTGCCTTCAACAACACTGAAGTTGTACCACCAGTACATACATACCAGTTGTATGTATGATTCATAAATACCGTGCTATAAATTACTTTAGTCAAAGTCCCTCACTCCCTCTGCATTCACAGGCTTTTACTTTGAGACATGAAGGAACAACTAGGAGGGGAGAGGGAAATTCTACATTTAACATGAACATTTAAATTGCATTTTTTGATAAAGAAGTTTTCTGCATAAGCTCAAAACTCCTGCCAACATTGAAAGAAATCTAAAAATATTTTAAAGCAGGCATAAAATTTTAGCTTTCTCCTGCAAGATTTTACAGCAAAGGAACAACTGAGAAACCAAGGTTAAGTATTGTCTGTGCAGTAATCCTGAACTGATGGATCAAAACAGCTGAAAAGAAATCAGTCACAAACAAGAAGTTCAGTGCTCAGTGATATTTTCAGAGTACCAAGGTTGTTATGGAAAAAGCCTAGTAATCATTAGTAGCTAATTAGCTACCACAAAATGTAATTAAAAATCAAAATAATAATGCAAATAATACTAAAGGGTATAAAGTTCCAAGCAGAAATACCGGTTTTCTTTTCCTGCTGGTGCGATGGAGAGGTAGCAGAAGATTTCACTTCTTTCAGGGAACAAGAATGAACCAGTGCTTCCTGCCTCCCACCAGCAGCTCCAGCAAACACGACTGGGGAGAACACCATGAGGGTCTTGCTTGTATTCCCAGTTCTGAAGAGATCAGTCCTACAAAATTCCCTTGGTTGTAGCTCACTGGTGAGCCTTTGCCACCTCACGGTGGTGTTCAGTCAAAGGCTGGACTTAATGATCTTGGAGGTCTCTTCCAACCTTAATGATTCTAGGATTCCTTTTTTTTTTTTTGAAAGGAAGAAAAGTTACCCAGAAAAAAGCCAGAAACCAGACAACCCACCCTGCAACTATTCTAAACAGTGAAAGGATACTTCACTGTATGATACTCACTAGCAGATCATTTGGATAAAACAGACTGGATATTATTATCAAATAAGACTTCCACACCTGCCAAAACTAAATTAATTTTTAAAACCCTTATGCTCATTTGAAAAAACTGACTTCTGCACAGGTTGCTTCCTCTCTGTATAGCACTAACATTAGATAATAATTGGAATCAAGAGTGTGCTATTGACAGGTGCCAGCTGTCTTTACCATGTTGATGCCATTTTAAATAAAGTGTATTTTCTGTTAGCCTGACAAGGAAGAAACTGAGATCAAACAATGGAATCAGTTAATATGAAAAGCCCTGGCCACAAAACTACCAAGACACTAAGTGTCTCCAAAAGCAGCCAATGGAGAGAAGGGGAAAGGCCACGCACAAAATACACTCTCTGCTGGAAAACAATCCAAAGAATGGCAAAAGGATACACAGACAAAAAACTAAAGGGAAGGACTGTAGAAATTTCCCCAAGTATGAAAAATTGAGAACATGAGCACAACTCAACAACCACAATATCAAAAAAAAAAAATTAATGACTAATTAAATAAAAATGTATGCATTAACAACAGTGGTAGAAATAAACACTAAAGTGAGAACGAGTCCATCAGTAACTTTCCTTAAGCTTAATTTCCAATGAGTTGCCTCATTTCAAGAGTGGCAAAGGCAAGCATGAAAGCTAACTACAACTGTCTCACCAGGTTGTTAGGAGTCAAGCAAGAACATCATTCTTCATGATGTCGGACTGCAGGGCTTAAATTTTCTGATCATATATTACACAGTGTTAATTAGATTGAAGGACATAAATATTTAGTCTTTGAAGTGACTTGCTCAGCTCTACATAATCCACAATTTTTTTTTCTTTTTCAAAACCAGAGGAAATCTCCTTTTACTTTGAATCTTGATCAGGATGTCTCACAATACTATACAGTCTAGGATGCCAAAAAATCTGAGACAGTTCTAGAACCAAAGCAGTTGGCAGGCATGAAGCAGGACACATAATTTGTTTTCCTCTCTATGACAGAATCTTCACGTAAAACTTTTAGGCTATTTTCAGGCTGGCACCACAAAGAAATTAATTCTTGCAGTACCCAAATCTTTATATCCTGATATTCATGGTACCTCCGTGAAAGATGATTTTAGTCTCATCTCTTCCAGAATACTTCATTCAAGTATACCTCATGTCTCCTGCCTGAAAAAGTTGGGAGTGGGTAGGGAGGGATGGGTAAATAACCTGACCAAAGGAAAAAAACTGAACTACGTTACTGAATACTTAAAAAAGGTATTTAGTAGAAAAATGTATCTTTATGAAAATGGGTCACTAGATCATGTAAACATTTGTTAATTCAGGGCATCATTTTAATGATACCAGACAATACAGAGAAATATACTTTGCCTAAATTTTTCTAGGACAAACCTTCAACTGTTATAGGAACACAACTCTCCTGAGACAAGGAAAGAGGATAATCATTTACAGATTGAAGAAACACTGAAAATCAGACTTCAGTGAGTAGTCCTGTACGTCACAGAATGGGGAGAAAGACTAGTTGTAGTCATGACTTTTTTGCTTAATATATACTTATCCTACATAGTTCTTTATTAATAACACTAAATACCAGATGCACAATTCCCAATCTCCTGCATTCTCTAAATGACAATTGTTTCAAAGCAATACTTCATACACATTTAGGTATTCAAAGTCAGTATAAAGAATTTGGTTTTAAATTTAAGGTCACTCAATTCTTGGAGCAGAGATACAATCTTCACCATCACACCCAGAATTAAGTATGCCAAAGAAACGCATACCCTTCATTGGAGGAAAGGATCTACTTCCTGCCCCACAGGCAAAAAAAAAAAAAAAAAAGTTGCACATCCAAAAATATAAACACAGGCACCTGTTTGTATACACATAAATTTGTGTTCACACACACACACACAAAGTTCTCTCTGTGTAGTGAAAAGAAAGCACAAATAACTCTGCTAAAATTAGTAATTAATTGCACCATGATGTCTCCTCTCTCATGTCTATTCCCTACTGAAACCTGTAATCACATCCTTGTCAAAAGATGCATTCAATACCCCGGATTGCTGCAAGTACATCCACCGATATGTTCTCATTTTTCAGCTCCTAATCTAGAGCCAACCTTCCTTCAAAGCTATTTAAAATTAATACAACTCCTAAAGTACATACAGCACAATTGCCAAGTCCTTTCTCTAGTAATTACTTACTTCTTCACTTGGTGCTTACAGCTAAAAAAGTGTTTTTTCTTAGACCCTAAAACAATGAAAGCATCTCTCCAAAGGTCTCCCTAGAAAACAAATGTTAACTTCAATCTTCTAGTTTTTCATTTTTCAGTCTGTCTTTTAATCAAAGCTACAAGCAAGCTAACAATGATTCAGATTTTTCTGAAATGTGGGGGACCATGTTTTAAACACAGATCACTTGCAATGTTAACTCTAACTCATTGAGTAGTCAGGACTATAAAACTGTATTAATAAACCTACGGAAGAGCATGACAATGGCTACGTCATCATGAAAACCAAAGTAATTCATGCCTTAACACCTGCATCTTCAGGAAGTAAGCAAAAAGCAGGACACAACATTGTATTCAACAGAACACTTTACATGCTCCTGTCCCAACAAGGTATGCTGAGAATCAGAGGTACCTTTAAAAGCAACACACGACCCAGTCTCACAACACAGCACATGCTGGCAAGTACAAGGAAACAAGAAGCAGCACAACTTCAATATAGGTCAGTCAGTAATCCACAGACACCAACACCTGCACCTAAGGGCCCACATGTCTAACTCCTTAAGTTAATTCAGAGGGTGGGTGGGTAGGACAGAAAACCCTTCCAGTTTTCACAAATAAAATACAATCAGGGTTAGCATCTTTTTACAAGTTTTCTCCTTCCTTCCTGGAAGTGCCCAGAAATACATCTTCCAGTCCTCAGCGGGTGGCAAAACCCTGTCTTTCTAAAGGTTTTTCAAAGCTTAATTTTTAAGTATCTCCATGACAATAAATAATAAATATCTGCATGTAGGTATTTATTACAAATACCACCACCAGTCAATATTCACTCCATGTACCCCCCATCTCAGCCAAGCAAGCTCTCGTTCCTCCAAAACACAGTGGCATTTACCTCACTGACCTTGGGACTGCCTTCCTCCAGTATTTCTCCCTCATCAGTTTGCATGGGAACAGGATCTGTGCAAAGCTCTGCAGAAATGCAAAATACTGCCTAAAAGATAAACAACAAAGATATATTTTAAAAACAATTTTTTTTTTGCCTTTAACAATGTTATGTGAGATTGCAGTGCATATAAACAACAATTCTAGGCTACGACCTTTAATACTGCCATTCTGCACACATTTGCTGAAATTATGTTTTATACAAACACGACAACTGTTATTCAGGATAAGACAAAACTACTTAATTAAAACAAAAAAACTCCACTCAACAGGAATATACTTTCTTTTTAACTTTAAAGTGTCATTGCTGAGTATTTAATGTAGTCACTGATTTTACGCACTAAAGCCACAGTCAGTAAGGAATGATCACACAGACCAGAGCTGAGCAATTCTTTCTTACTAGGAAATAGCTTTTGTGCAAATATAAGCTTCAAAGACTCAAATATAAGCTTACAGACAATCTAAAGGTTATTAGTTTGAAAAATTGTTAAGACTTCCATTGAGCTCACCGTATCTCTGAAGTCTTACTTTCAGGATTTTTTCCTTGACTTCATTTTAAAAATAAATACATTCTAGAATCTAAATGGTTCAGGGAACAGATAAAGTCCTTCACCTTCAGGCTAGCATTTCCAATTTAATCCAGGTCAACATATCCCAGTGTTTCCAATATTCAACACTACCAGGTAACCCATGTTTAAGTTCATTTAACAGTATCAGTGCAGTTCCAACCGAACAAAATCTGCACCCCAAACTCCATTTTTCAAATTGTAAAGTAACTTATGGAAGGATGCAATACAATTAGGGAGAGTTTGGTGTTTAAGATTAGAATGTCTTCTACTCTAGAGGAAAAGGCATCTTTCAGGGGTAATGGATCAAATTAATCAATTTAAGAGATCAAAAACACCAGCATAAATTCAGCAGGAATCTCTCACACTTAAAATGCAAGACGTAAGCAATGACCAGATCTCTAACATTCCAGGTATATAGAAAGTAAGGGCTCACACTGACTACACTGAGTTAAGAATTCTCTTAAAGCCAAGAGTTGTTGGCCTTTAACAGTTGTCCCTCTCAAGATTATGTAACTCTTCAATTGCACCAGCATTTAAAATCCATTTCAAGTTACTCTACTTCTGCACCTCGGCTAAAGACCTGCTGTCACCTTCACAGCAGCAATTCCAAGCCTGGAAACTGACAAGAGAAAGCTTCTGGATGATGCACCTCCTTCACTTCATTGTTAATGCCTGTTCAGAACGTAAGACTGTCTGCACTCCAACCTCCTCTGTTACGTTGCTTATAGGTAAGACAACATCTGTCATGGTTGACTCAAAGAGTGAAGAACACGTTCTACAAACATTAAGGGCCTGAAGCTACAAAATGTTACATACTACTTAATAAATCTTACAACCAACAAGCTGTTACATTCAGTAATACCAAACATTCGAGTGCAAAGCACAGAAGTTGTAAAGACTTAGAGCGTAGTAATTTCCTTTTCTAGGAAAAGAAGGAATGAGGAGAAAAGAGAACTCTTACCCACTTAAAGATTCTGCCTTCAGCACATAATCAAAAATCAGAGGTATCAAATACTAAGCATGACACCTATGCCAAGATCCTCCTGCCTATAACAAATGTTTCTTGCTTTTTGTTCTGCACCCACAGTGGAGGAGGCCAGGCTGGGCAGTCCCTGTCCATGGTACTTCTTTGCCATGCTCAGTTTCTGAAACCTATTCCAGAACTTCTGCAGCTGGGAGTTTTGGAGCATGATTTTGCAGTATCAGAGTCAAGTAATGGGGAAGCTCCTCAGATTTTTGTTAGACAGACAGTCTGATGTCTAACAGCCAAAACAGCTTTGGCCAGAAGGATTCCTGTGGCACTTACCTGGCCTCAAAATCAGAGAAATAAGCAAGAATGAACTTGAGCTACAGAAGCATTAAAAAAAGCTTATCTATAAAACAAGACCAGGAAGGTCACACGAAGAGCACTGCAAGGGGAAGTCACTTTTCATTCAGAGTGCTGGAAGAACTCAAACACGAGCCTCTGAAAAACTGAGGTGTTTTATCTTCTAAGACCTCTCACTACCAGAGGAATTGGCAGTATTTGACACCAGTTTTTATATACTACTCCTGGAAGAAGACAAAAAAACTACCAACCAGTGCATCTCAAAGGAGGAAAGAAAAGGTCAGTAGAACTAGGAAATTTTTAAAAATGGAAAGGCTACAAGAAGAAAGACAAGCAAGCTCTTCCACAGACAACAGATTAAATACACTGGAACTATCCAGAACTCAGAGATCAGAGTAGGAAATTGAATTAATAAACTCTCTTCCTTCTCCATTGTATTTTCTTTTTTATGATTTCTATTTTTCTTCTCTTCATTTATCCCATAATCAATGTTTTATCGGCTTTAACATTTTGAAAAAAATATACTATTATGTTATACAATGCTTAGTTAGAGTGAACTCACTCACATGGGATGGCAAAAAGGTAGTTCTAAAAGGCTCAGTCATTTACCAGAAAACTTCACAAGGGAAAATGAAAATCCATCAAAAAATTATTGTAGCTGATGCAGGAAGACCCTAAGCCACAGACTACAAGTATAGATGCTGAAAGGCCTTTAGCAGAGAAATCCTTCAGCAAAATGCTATTCTGTGAGAACTCTACTTTTCTCACAGAGAAATCCTTCAGCAAAATGCTATTCTGTGAGAACTCTACTTTTCTCACAGAAACTATGGAAAACACTGTTAAGGTTTTTGTAAACCAAACTTTCTATCTTGCACCTGCAACTTTTCAGACTTGTTATGATGTTAACTAGAAAAATATTTTTGAATGGGTGTTGTGAGTTTTAGCCAATCAGCATGAGAGGTGGAGAGTTATTGACCAATGATCTTATGCCATCTTTGTGAACTAAGGTATTTAAACCTGTTAGAAATTAATTAATAAATTGCCTCTTATGGCTTGCTCATGGTTTCCCTGAACGGACTTTGTGTCATTATTCTTCTGGACCGCGGTACATCGGCGACACTACAAGAGGTGTTGCAAGAGGAAGTTTTGCTGAACACCATCCTTCTATTGTTTGGTTTGGATTTTTTTATACTTTATTGCATTTGCTTCTGAGTTCTTTCAGGAGACAAAACATCCTGCAATAAACTATGAGCCAAATTCAATAATTTAATGTTCTTTTGCATACATGAATCACTGATTCCCTTAGCCGCTGGCACAAGAATGCTGCATTGCAAGTTTATTTATTACCAAAAGGAGACATTTGAAGATTCCTGAATCCATGGGACACTACCTCTGTGGCAGACTTCTGTAGCAGTCATTTGCAACTGAGGGTGACTTCTCAGCCAACAGAGACTGCTTATTGCCAGCACATGAAGAAATAACATAGTTATTCCATGTTACTGACATCACCTCTTCAGCTCACCAGCTTCTGACCAGAGCGCTGAAGGTGACACACAGGGTCATTTATTTTATACATAGAAGGTGGACGGGATGTAAGAATTTGTACTAGCATCCTAAAGGATCAGGAAAATGCCAAAAGGCATTTCTTTACTTATATTCAATACTTAACGTGATATGTCAGGTTCCCAGGTGATAAAAATAAATACTATAGACAGTCCATTTAGATTTTCAGATTCAACACCTATCAACAAAGTCACTCCTGGAAAAGGTCAAAAGTAAGATAATTCTCTTCTTCTACCCTTGCATATATCCACCCAAACTACTTGAAATGTGCCTGAAATCCCCCCAATCTTTTTATTCACCTGATATCCTTCAGAAAAATTAACTAACTTCAACTGGAGTGAGATAACTCCAAGGAAGGTCTGACAAATAGCAATGCACTGGTATGCCCACATATGATGTAGCAAATGCATGTCTAAACTTAGGAACAACTTTCATTTAACTGTTTATAATACAGTGATGACAATCTATTCTCAAAGGTAATAACATTCATATGTTATTCATATGAATTCATATTCATAATAACATTTCTTATGAACTTTAATGCCCACTACAATATTGTCCTGTCATAAAACAGTACGGTTTTGGGACAATCCAGTTTGATATTTTGTCCTATTTTTGTTCCATCTCTTTCTGCAGCAAAGATGTACACATTTTGTTCTGTGGGATCAGCATGATGGATACCATACACTCACTGTAGGCAGAATAGTGCAGTGTCCTTACAGAGAACATCTCTGCACTACGGCATTCTAACACGCTCTGGCAAGTAAAACCTGAACAAAATTTCCATATACTTATAAATCCCTGAAAACCAATACCAGTGAACAAGGTGCTTCCTCTAGGCCTAATTTTCCCTCCACATGGAAAGGTCCAGCATGGAAAGACACGAGGTCCTCAATAGCAAGAGAGCTGGAATTCAAATTATTCGAAATTTGATTTCATCAAACAGGCGTCCCTGGGACAAAGAACCTTATCTAATTCAAGGGCCTTTCATGCAGCAACACTTTTTTTTTTAGATTGGCAGGAATGAAACATGGACTAAAGAGAAAATATGTTCTTCACTTTATAATGAAGAAAAAAACTACTTCAAGCTTCTAAAGAGTGCAGCTGCAAGAGAAGCACTTATTAATGTACAACCAATTGCAATTCCTGTGAATTCCCAAGTCTAAATTGGATATGGCCCACTAGAAAACCCCTGAAGGACAGGAAGACTGCGCCAACTGTCACCATTACAGACATGAAGCAGAAATTGAAGGTAGGTCCCAAACTCTCTCACAAAACAAAGCAGGCACATGAGTGCTCTTCCAAGATGGTGATCCTGTATACGTGGCATACTTGAAACAAGAGCAGTTGGAACAAAGCAGTACTTGACTAAACTGTGTCTTAAATGAGACTGCGCTTATTTGACACAATTGTATTGACACATGATAGCTATCACCATTCTCTAGGTACAGACAAAAAAGTGTTCATTTGTAACACAAGATCCAGCCATATTGTATTTAATTGCTAAAGCATTGTATTACACTGAGTCTGTTAAGAATGTACAAAAGCAACATAAAATTTAATGTACAGAAGAACAGAATATTTTTCATCACTTTAAATGCAAGTTGCTCTGAAAGCAAGAGCATTCAGAAGATAAAAAACCCCTGACTATAACTTTATTGCTTATAGGAAATAATCACTTACCAATTCCAGTGACATTAAAAGCCTCAACATAAATTAACTAATTTTCAAAGAAAATGGTACATCATACATATCAACTTTAGCTCACAGAAACAAATCACATCACACAGTTACATAAACTTCACACCCAAACCGACAGGAAATAACACACCAGAAAGTATATGAAAACAGATATACATCCTACAGTATCTTAAGAACCAGCATGGGCTATTGCTCTTCTCACCTCCAACTTTCAGTACTGAATTTTGGTTGATTTTTACCTTTGACAGTTTCCAAGGGCTGCCAAAGCCCACAAGGATCCGTCCTGGCTACATTCAGTGCAAAAACGAAACCCTAAAAGGGGAAAAAAAAAATTAAAATGTCAACCAACTGTGGGCATTAGTAAATAAAAAACCATATAAAAATAGAAGTCAATTGTCTCAAAAGCTCAGCAAACCTAGGTGCACAGAAGTGAAAGGAACAGGCTGCCATCAGGAAAATATTTTCTTAAAATTCTCCCCACAATCTCCCATCCAGATCTGGAAAAACAGTAAACACTGGTAGCATGTGTGAGAGAATCTCCTACTGACTATGAGATACAACAGAACAGTAGGAGGCTCTAGAAACATAATTTCTATTCACAACTGGGAAAAAACATGGGGTGAAACTGATTTCTTGTATAAGAACTGAGAGAACACACACAAGTGTGTTTCCTTGCAGCCAAGGGAAGTGATTATGTAATCCTACAATAACTCCTGAATATTAAACATTATGTGTAAAAATGAATCCCATACCTACCAATTGTCAGGTGTTTAATCCTATTTTGAAAGAGCAACATAGCAGTACTGCACTGGCTAACAATCAAGCCCATTTCAAATCATACATAATCTGTCTTAACCACAGCTAGTATTAAATACTTCAATTTTGGTTTTGCAAAACATAACCAACTTCCAGGAATTAAAAGAAGTCCAGAACTATCAGCTTACCACTACACATCCAAGTTAATAACACTAAAATCTAAATTATTCCAGTTGCCATTATTCAGGTTTGTTGTAAGGGATGTGAACAAGTAGCATTTTTCTGAATTCGCTGCATCATTTTGTTGGCTACTACTCCTGCTTAATGTACAGCATTATCTAGTAACAAACTGCTCCTGTCATTGGACTAACTGCCATAAACTGAGTATTTTTCTCCCTGGTCTTCTAGCATTAACCAAGAGCTTTCTGGGCATGATTTCCATTCAAACAATTTCTGACTAGAAACTACATCTGGTGATAAAAGGGAGTCTTTGCTGCTACTGGGGTTTACCTGTCCCTTTGCTAAGTGAGTAAATGTTTTACAGAAGCAAACTTTAATTTTGAACTTGGTTCTGACTTATGCTGTGGGGTGATTCTGATAAAGCAACCAAGAGTACACTCTGCTCAAAAGGCCTCAAGCCCTCTTAAAACATCATCTTACAAACATCAGCTGCTGCTGTAGCTAAACAAAAACATCACATCCTCAATTAGGATACTGGGAAGTTGGCTTAAAGTCATTCACAACTTCAAAACAATACAGAAATATTTCGCGGTTTTTCATCTGCAGCACGCTGGCAGTGTAACAGTCATGATTTACTATAAAAATTATCCAGGACAACCTAGGTCCCACTGTGATGGTAATTCTCCACTTCGCTTTTCAAGGCTGAAGATGGAAACATACCTTGAAACCAATTAGAAATAATTTGGTAGAAGGAGAGATAGTACTGGTGCTTGAGAAGAGGATTTGCAACCTCTTTATTTCACATGATTTAGAACAATCTCTTTGCATTACTTAGGTGGAAGGAAATCCAGGAAGGATTAGTACCTCAAGGAAAAACGAACTAAAGAGATCACTCTAAACAAAGCAGCTGGGAGGAATGGAAAAAGGTGGAAATCCTCAATCTCTTACAAAAAAAGAATCCAGAGGAATATTCAGGAATGGTAGTCACATACCCCACAAAATCACCGTGGTGTTCTACAGCAAAACATGACCCAAGAAAGGGTGTCCATTATGTTTAATATAGTGTTTGCTGCACAACTTCGTAATTTTGTTCAGTATTAAATTCTTTGCACTGTTGTTTTTGATAATATACGGAAAATACATTACCTGTTCATGTAGATATGACACAAGTACTTTCAACAAGATAAAGAACTGTAACTTGGAATAGGTATCATATACATTAGTCTGTACTGTTCTTCTAAAGTAACATGAGAACAGAAGGACTATAAAGAAGTTAAAGACAACCTATACGAACAAAACACAAGTCCCACTTCACAGCACTTAAGTCTTTTTACATGAACAGCTCAAATACAAACTAGCAAACCATTTCATAAAACAGAACCCTCCTGAAGATGTCAGGGGGTTTTAAATGAACAACTATACAGCATGATCTGCTCAAGAAAATCCAACCATTAGTGAATTTGTGAGGTTTTTCTCATTAAAGAACATCGCCCTTTTTGAGTCAACATTAAGGGAGATGTGAAATATGCAAAATAATACTTCTCAAATGGTCTTAAATCAGACTTTCAATTTAGTAAATCCTGTCCCTAGCCTTTGAGTCTAAAGACAGTCTTGAAACATAAAGACATAATATTTCATCACCTTCCTGGTGCTCCAAACCATTTACATAAACAATACTTAAGATGCTAAATGTTTCTCCTCCAACTAAAAGAAAACTGAAAAGCCTATTTTAAAATTGTTTTGCTTACACCTTTTTGCCACTTTCTATTGCACGAAGCAGCATAAAATCCACTTCTTTTCTGCTCATACCGATTTTGCTAAAGAATCCATTAAAGGCTACAGTGCACATAAAAGGCATTTGTCTTCACTTCGCTACAGCAGCCTATTGTACAGTACATAAACTACACATATCACTTCTCAGCTGTAATCAAGGTTACATCCCAACTATAATCAGCCAAAGGCTGCCAAGTGGTTACGTTTTCCAAAGTCCTTTGTGCTTTGTCCCGATCGGACTTTTCAAAGTGACTGAAGCATATATACACATACATCTACGTGCACATACACGTATATGTTTGTAGATACGATACATATATGTAACAAAACATCCTCAAAATTATTTCTACCGTTTCTCTTCAAGACCTTCAACACGCTACACCACAGTGTTTATGAAAACTACCAAACTGAGGTTGTTGGGAGTACTCTATCTTAACTGACTGTCTTTTTGACAGTCAGCACCTCAGTAAGAGTTGTGATGATACCTGGAGCAGCAAGGAATTAGCAAATCGAGAATACCAGCTGCTTGTTACACTCCACATCAAAGTTTAACCCACTCAAGAGATTTGTTCTGCAAAGTTGGAAACTGTCACTTAAAAAACCCCCCATTCTTTTCAATTGTTCCTCTCCGGTTCTATCAGGTCTTGCAAATTACCGGTTTTCAGGCCCTGAAAAGGGCTACTTCCCACTGCTAATGCCGCTACTTGTTAACAGTAGCAATGCTCGGAATCCCAATAGCACAAAAGCAGTCATTACCATAAGTATTACAACTATCATGGCATTCGATGGTGCCCCAGCGGCAAAAAACGGCACGCAATCAACAAGCTCAAAATGCCAGCAATCCATGTATACCAGCATTCCCAAGGATTCAGCACTGCTGGAGCAACACCAGTGCAACGAACGAAGCCTTTATTTCAGGGCATTTGCAAAGTGACAAAGTCTTCAGAATACAGAGGACCAAGGTTTTCTAAGGGGAGGTGAAGAGTGGATGTTATACTAGACCAGAGACATGAAGCATTTTTCTCCATCTTAAGCAAAACGTTGTGATGAGTGAGAAGCCTGCTTCTCAACAGCTCAACTTTAAACCTGAAAGCTATAAATAACTCCTTTACTGCTGATAATCCCAACAGAATCATCCTGTCAGATTATTCATACCACTAAAGTCAACTCAGGATCGCAGGTTTGCTTTCGAACCACCAGTAACACTCCTCAAGTCCAATACGGCAGTATGTTTATCAAAGCCAGCAGTAGTAACTAAATTAAAACTGATAAGGTGGTGAGCAGCCATGTGCAGAGGAAAGGGGGAAGGGTGGTTTATTCACTGACAGCAGCAATTACAAGAGCTAAAGACAACACTACTAAAAAATCACATGCAGGACAGCATTGGAAGACACTGTGCCTTTCAAACAATCTAGTTCCTACAATCTTCGTGTATTTAATCAGAACAGTATCCAAGTTACCTGTGTTAAACTACCCTTTTGTTTTGTTTGCTTTTACAGTAAGAGCTGCGTTGTTAAGGAATTCACACCAGCAGGGCAATCCCGGTGCTAAGTCCTCCAGCAGCCACGAAGGCAGACAAAGCATCCTCCGCTGCCCGAGAGAAGCTCTAGGTCTCGGCACTGCAGCCTGTAATGCAGCCTCGGGCAGAAGATCATGGCCAGACTGAGCCAGGACACAGCCAGGAAGAAGGCCAGGGGAGTGCGATGGAGAATGAAGCTTAAGTCTCAATTTGCTTTTTCTGTTTTGCAAACTTCACTCTTGTATAGCTTACACCCTGAAATTTTCCAAAATAATGTTCCGTATTTATCTCACTTCTAATGATTAATAACAGAGGGGTTCTTTGATACAGACATTTTGACTTCCCACTAACATGATTATACATGCAGAGAAGTCCAAGATCTTAGCACTATTATTGTCAAAGAAAACAAATGCTGAGTTGTTAAGCAAATAATTCTAAACTATAATTGCAAACACCAACTTTGAACATAACCAGCTGCCAAATAGAACTTCATCAATATTTATAGCATGACATCAGTCTGAATTGTACTTTTCAGCTATTTCAGCACCTAAGAAAGGAACAGGAAGCTAATTTTCAAAAATCTGTTTTATATTCAATGATGTTTTTTCTATCTTCAAAGAAATGAGGCAATACACTCATTTTTATGGCTAAGGCATAAATTTAAAAACACAATGCAAGTTATTACTGATACAATGCTAGTCCTCAACACTGCAATCTTTGCTGAACATGTTTAGTTAGTACTACTGAATTTGGAACTACTTGCAAGAAGAGCTTCAGACCTTCTCAACTACGTGTTAGGTCAGGGCCATAAATTTTCAGTCTTTTGGGTTTGGCACAAAAGAGTTCTTCAACTTTCTCCTCTTATTTCCTCTGAAAGTGGCATTTAAAAGAAGGGTAACCCAGCTTTATTATTACCACCAAAACCATAAAAGTCTGCCTTTAGGCTACCTACTTGAACGACACAACAACCGATTTTCACAGTCAAGCTCTCCCACCATATTTAAAAACCTAACTCTTGAAATTTGCTCCTAGGTTTGAGTGTTCTTCACTCATACGTTACTTTTTGTTCATCATTAAATCTGAAAACACAGTAACACAAATTTTCAATTATTTTTTGTGCAAACTTTGCAAGACTAAAGTTACTTTTAGTTTATTTACGTGCCCAGCTGTGGCAGGGCGAGATAAGCTGATATACAGTATCCATACACAAGGCAGTGCCAGTTTATCTAGTTACCTTAAACTGGTGAAAGCAACATTATCCAGCATTGGTTAAGTACAGGGTTAGAGCTGGAGACGGAACAGACTAATTATGTCATTGTATTCTTGCCCTCAGGCCACCACAATGTAACACTGTCAGGAGCATTTTCCTTTGCTTGTTAGACAGTGTTAAAAAGTACTTGATACAATGGGACTTCTACCTGTTTTCTCCACAGTGTGATTTAGTTTTCAATCAACAGGAAGTTTTTCTCAATATGAATCTATTTTCTGCAATACATGAATTGCCAGGGACAGGGAAGAGAAAGTTGGACTTTGAATATGGAAAAACCAGAGGAGTTAACTTCCAACAAATGAGAGTATTATCAGCCAGTTTTGGTTGCTTCTACAAGTACTCTGAAAATCAAAATGGCCAAGCAAAGAAAATTATAGACAGCTCATCTACTGCAACTATGGAGTTTAAAAAAATGTGTGAAAAAGCCTAGCTCTGCAATAAAACACATCTTCCCCCTTTCAAGTACCATTTAGCAAAGCGAGTGTCATCAGAAACATAGGCAACTTCCCCATACCTTTTATTAAATATAACAGAAGTGTTGAACACCACCAAAAATCTACACTTGTTCTTCACGCTGTCACCACACCAGCTGCAGAAAGTAGAGGAGCAGATCCTGAAGCACCCAAACATTTATCCAAGCAAAAAGCACAGCTATAATAATAAAACCTCGATTTTAGCTTTACTATCCCCCTTTGCCTTGAAGGGCTAGGAAAAACGGGAGCTGAGCCTGTATGAAATCACCACGAAAAAGACTTATTATGAGGGGCAGGGAAATACTATAATATTATAGGGAATAGTATAAAGACAAGATCCATTTTAAATGTGAGGGTCCATTTCAAACGTGAGAAAACAATAATATTGAAATTTTTTTGCAATGTCAATGAAAAATGGTGTGAATCTTAATGGTCACAAACAAGCACTGTGGCTTGACTTGCTAATTTTTGTTCTCATCCAAAGAAGACTCACTCGCGTTTTAATTTGCAAGAATAGGCATCTGATACAATGCAACTCAAACCTGATAAGGCAGAATCTCAGCCATTTGACAAACAAAAATACTAAAAATTTAATTTTAAACAAATTTTTCTCAGAATCCAAATACATATGGGAGGATAAGAATTTAAATTACAATGCTGTAATAGTAAAATTTCCTGCATAGACACACATTCATGCCAAAGCTCTTTTTTTAGCTTCTTACTTAAAGCAGTTAAGTGGAACTTGGAAAACAAACAAAAACTCCAAAATAAAAACCCCAAACATAATTATCAGAATAAACATATTCCAAACACAGAGTGAAACTGCTGTATTTACAGCAATATAAGAATGTTGTTACAATAACACCAATACATTCAGGAAAAATCTCAATGCATAAAAATCCCAGAGAGGGCCACAAAGAAAGATACAAAACCCCATAAAAGTAGCTGACAATGCTTTAAAGCAACTATTTAGAGCAATATGTGTTATGGCCTTCTTTCTTAAAGGGATTTTGAGCTGCTTCAGATGAAGGATGGATCATAATTCATTGTGCAGTGACGTATATTTTGGTCTTTGTAAGAAGCTGGAGTAAGGGGGACACATTCCCTTCCTCTAGCTCAGAGGCATATTTTTTTAAATCAAAACATTATCCTAATGCTTTTTCCCAAGTTCTTTATCATTCCTCATGCTAGTTGCACCCTCTAATACTATTAAGTTATGTTTCTCAAGTCACAGTGTGCAAGCAATAGAAACCTCAGACATCAAAAAAAGTGTTTCACTGTAATGGTAAAGTGAGTGAGTGTATAGGTGATTTAATCTTCTACAAAATCTAACTTCTGGAAAAGCTTTTAAATCACAAAGTTACTGTACTGCTGTATAAAAAGCAGAATATACTGTCAGCTGCAATAAGAAAACAAAATGTACTCTGTGGCACTTCTATCTTCTCCAGAAAGAGACATCAGATTATTTCTAAGGATCCCCAAATGTCCCAGGAGAGAGCTAAAAAGTTCTCAAATATACAGGAGAAGACCTGGACAACCTGGATCTCTTCAGCTCCTACGACACAGAAGTTCATACCTAGAGCACGCTGACACCAAATTGCTGAGTAATTTGTATCTCCTGGCTGTAAGAAGCAGCAAGACAAGAGGACCTACTCCCATTATCATTGGTGGATCACCCTAAGGCTGAAATATATTTAGTCCACAGTAGACTAGAAAGTCCCTGAAGAGTTCCTTCTATTCCCTAGAGGTGGGTTTCCTATCTTTCCTACCGCTCACATGATACTGTCGTGAGATTTATGCAGAGAGGTCACAAGGCCAGGGAAGTTGGTAATGAGATTACCTTGGAGCAGCCCAGGAGTTTCTTAGTTCTGATCATGTGGAGACCTATTGGACCAGTCCTAAACCAAGAAAGCCAGCAAACAGCTTTCCAAACATTTAGCTTCTGAATTTAAAATCATACATTTAACTTAACTAATGAAACTCTCTCACAAAGCCTACCTTTGCCACATGAACAACACACTAGAGAACTGCAGGTACAACCAGTGTTTGTGGTAAGAAAAAAAGAGGGACTCGAGTAGGAAAAAACCCCTGCAACCCTAGGATACAAGATGATCAGAGGAACAGGAAGAAGCATTTCCAACAAGCAAAATAGAGGCTAGAATCTGAAAAATCTTCAAACTTAGCAGACAAAAGCCAACAGTATTCACAAAAACGATGTTCTTTGTAGACTACTAACAAATCAAAGGGTATAAATTTGTCCTATTACAGAACAGACTTTACTAATGAAAAACCCAATACACTGTTGAAAAAGTCTGCCAGGTTGTTTTTCTTTATAGTACTTTTTATGACACTGTCAAGAGTCATGATAAAATTATAGAAATTAAATGCAAGTAAAAACATCAATGACTTTTACTTCATTACTCATTTAGATGGATTAGAGGACTTCCCCTCACACAAGCAACATGATATTATTGTATCACCTTTTGACTAATCCTCCGTCAGGCTATCTAAAATTATCAACTCTTTGTTTTGCAACTTTGCTTCTTATCCTTTCATCCGCTAATTAGCTTTCCAGCCTCCCATCTTCTGTCTAACACGGTCAAAATATATCAACTTCCAGGTTATTTTTTACACATTTATTCTGACCAGTATCCTGTAGCACGCAGCACAAGTGCTGCCTTATGATACCTCCCGTTTCTCCTGACAAGGAGGATGTTGCTCCACAGACTTAAAAGCTAAACTGGCTAAGAGCTGCTTTTAGACCCATTTCACTTTTTTAAGTAGATATTTTAAAAAATTTAAACAGTGCAAGTCTCAGATAGAACATTAACTTGCTTCCCAGATTTTCTCACAGAGGAACTATTGTGTTTTTTCTAATCCACAGACATTAAATCAGGAAATACATGCACGATATCCAATTTCAGAACTACTAAAGCTGGCAGGGCCCAGAAACGCAATCCGTACTGACTAGCTGAAACTGGAAAAGGTCATCTCCATAGCTCACTACATGGTAAACACGGAGAACATCCAAACTCCAACCACAACCCTTACACTGATGAAAACTCAAAAACCTCAGAACATTCCCCTACAACATGATGCAAACCATAATAAGTGCAAAAACACCCTCTCCCTCTAACCGCTATAAGAAGGCAAAGGGAAAAAATAAATTTAACGTACTCACTGCCTACTGCTCTAAAGGAGAAAAAAATAAGTGACACCAACGCCTTGCAGCAAAGCGTGTTTACTCCCCTGAAGAAATAAAAACTAATGAGTAGAAGTGCAACACAAAGAAGGCATGAACAGAAGAGAAATGTAAGGAAGTATAAGAGTTTCACTATCCGCTGAAAGGGACAGGGAACAGCAATCAGAATATCCTGATTACTCTCACCCCGGTCACCTCGCAAGCAGAAATACCAGCAGGCAGCTACTTGTCTGACAGTGACAGCTGGCTCAAGTACCAAAAAGTGTCCCTATTTTTATTAGCAGATAGTAGCCAAAAGTTTCATTTGGATTCACAAGAAATTAACGTGAATTCTTCAGTCTATATTCCACACACTGCTGAAAGAACAAGCAACCTTAACAAGTAAGTTTTATCTGAAAACGGAGAAAGACAGTAAATGCTAAGCTAAGGAAGACTGTTAGCAAGAATATACGTCTGTTTCTACCACAAACTATTAGAAATACGTGTTACTGTTTGCTCAACATTTCTGTGCTAGGTTCTTGCACTTAGAACTGAAGACTGACATTCTCTTGCTATTCTTTCCCTAAGACAGTGAAACATTTCATGATTAAAATTTCTGAAAATGCAAGAAACAGATCATTAAAAGCAATTCCAGAGCAAATGCATTTTATAAGCACTGAGGTGACAGAAAACTTTTAGCTTTATAGAAAACCAGTGGTACATATGTGTCAGTATCGGGTTCCTTCCTTTACCTATGTGCTAAGCACGCTTCATTTATCCTGTGAACACAAACAACATCAGTTCTTCACAAAAACAGATCTACTGACCCAAATTACACACGGGTTAAGGCTGAGTGAAAAATAAAAACTAGTGATAAAGAAGTGAATAGCTGTAAGATGCAGGGTATGCTGTAAGTAGAAGCATTGCAGAATTTGTGAATCTAATAGCAGCACTACGAGCAATTACCGAGGAAAGCCATTGCAAACTGGAAAATGACTGTTAATTGTCATTACTGCACAAAGCAGACAGGATCTATGTACAAAAAGATTTCCAAGAAAATAAACACAATAATGGCAATAAATGACTAGAAGAGATTCTGCATCCAAGCATTTTGCAGAAAATGGAGAATAGAGTAACCAAACCATTAAGCAGACTATTAATAAACTCATTCAAGTCAATAACTAAGCTTCTTAGACTTATTTTATGATCTCCAGTTCATACTGCTTAATTGTAAATCCAATCTCTTCTGTGAGCAGAAACACACCAGCTTTACTGGAGGGGAAAAAAAGAAAAAAAATCACTCAGAAATCCAGGAGAACAAACCCCCTTTGAACATATTTTCAAATTCCTAAGTCTATAGCAGTCCTTCAATTCTTTCCATCATTCTGGCTGCAGCTATTCATCCCACTGTTCCAGATGCAGCTATCTCTATACACGATTTTTATTATGCATTACTTCTGCAAAAAAATTAATTTCTAATTTCTTACTTGCTATAACAGGAGGCAGATCTAAGGTAAAATACACTACCTCAGAGCTACACAAAATTCTCTCCTGAAGCTTCCTCCTCTGAAGTCATCCTCCAACATCAAGTTTTAATGGTGAAATAAGCATCACCAAGCAAAGCCATTGCGCACACTCAACCTACATGTTTTATTGGACTATTCGATCACACAAACTCTGGCAGATTAAGCTTTGCCAAGACTTTTACGACCAAACATTTGAACTTATTATTTAAATGAAAGTGTAGATCTCTAGCTAAATTTGCAGGTATTCAGAAACTGGAGTAATGCATTAATTCAAAAGTCTGTCTAATCAAGAGACACTGACTGGTTTATCATTACATTTTTTCCAGGACTTCCATATTACAGGGTTAAAGTGATTCCCTTTAAGCATCCCAATAACATTTTGCCAATCAGCACTGAAACTTCTGAGCTAATTCCCTACATACGTATAGTTTTACACAGAATATGGTACTTACAAAACGTTTACACGCAATATAGCTAAACAAGATAAACGTAAATGTATAATGATGACCTCATCTACTCTCTGCAGAGACAGATGTGCCTGCACCTTACTGCCCCAAAAGCTCACAGCAGAAAATCTAGCACACAGGTAACACCTCTCTGGGCCCCTTTCCCCCATCTCCAGCCTCAAGTTTTTGCAGGGCAATTTCTTCGCTGAGGAATTGTCTCGCTATACCTGCAACTCAGTTAAACTCAGGTGAAAGGTCACCCCTGCAAACCCCTCCCCCGAGGTACATCTACTCAGCAAACCCTGCACTAACCACGGCTCATGTAGAAAAACTGGAGTTTATCTTTTAATTCGGGGCCTTGGGTAATGCAGCAGGTGAGAGCATTCACTCCCATCTCAACAGCACGCATTCCAAGGAATCCGTACCCTTAGAGAGTCACCACAGGAGAGGAGGGCATTGCTGAGCAACTTCGGTGTGGACAAACTAACTACAAAGCTGCTTGAACTTGTGCACATATTTAATAACCCTACGAATCAAAGCTATCACCTCTACAACACCCGTAGCAGGAACTAATTTCCAAAATCCATTCATATGAATAGCAATTTTACCGGAAAACAAGAGGTAAACCAGACCTTTCAAATACAGACCTATACAACCCCCAAAGATCTACCTACTATTTTTTAGGAAGAGTCACAGTTTTTGTAGAGGTTGTAAATGTGACACTGAACTCTAACAACTCGTGATTAAAATACAGTAATTAATGGATTGTAAAAAAAACGAAAGTTAACTTTATAAAGAGGTATCCTAACAAGTGTTCATAAGGCTAGTGAAACGTTGCCATGGAAAAAACAAGTACTGTTTACAGCAGTAAGCATCTCTACTTTAGCTAGGAAAACACTTTGTTGAGACTTCGATTTATTCAACAAGCCTCAGCTGTATGCCGTAGTAGATCCTCCTACATGCACTTTCATAAAGCAGATCTGAGCTTGCAAGATACCACGCTGCAAGCAGCGCTTATCCACAGCCAGCGAAGCGTCTTCAGAAACAAACATTCCCTCATTTTGCTACAAACAGCTGGGGAAACTTTTTTTTTCCGCCTGGGACACACCTCTGAACACGGTCACTCTTCCCACCCACCCATCACACACACACACACATTTTAACCAGCATCACGTTCCACTCATCCAGCGCGGTTTGCAGTGGTACCAAAGCAACCTCGGCTCTGTCCCCACACTACAGCACTTTTTTCTCCCCATCCACACAAGGGCTCCTCGGAGTCTTTCCGCCGCTGTACCTCCTGCCCGGCCTGGGTGATCCGGCGGGCGGGCGGCTCTTCCCCGGGGCCCTGTGTGGAGCCGGAGGGGGCGGCGGGGGGCACCGGGGCGCAGCCGCGGCGAGCGGCGGCCGCACGTGAGGCGAGGAGGGGGCGGCGCTCGCCCGGCTGTGCCCCGGGACAGGCACTCGCCGGGGTCGGGGCGGGAGCAGCGGCCGCTCCGCCACC